>JABXJD010000085.1:407500-675000 GCA_013375575.1 Percina caprodes | reverse complement strand
AACCATTTCTATGCCTTAACTCTCTCCTCTGCCCCAATCCACCCCATGGGCTTTTTATATTGCAGGTATATAGAGATTTTTAAGAGCAGTCGCAATGAGATCAAAGCCTACTACGAGCTGCCCCGGAGGGGGATGGGAGGCCAGAGACCGGGGCCCTACGATAGACCCATGATGGGAGCACCCAGGGGAGGGTTTTTTGGGCCAGGGCCTGGCCGCGGTGGGGCTCTGATTGACACCATGAGGAGTGGAGGGGGCTATGGAGGAGGTAAGCAGAGTTTTGTATTTCTGCATTAAGCAATATTTGTGGCTGCAAAACTGCAATTGGTCAGTGTAGATGATCAGACACGTCTAATTTTGATATATTTTGGTAACCTTTTATTGTGATTATAACTTTAGTTTACCCTTCTACTTTTATGATGGAAAGGTTGACTAATGGGCTTCCTGGCCCACACTAAGTTTCTATTTCCTTTTTCCAAGCCAGCAGAAAACAAAGTTTTATTATCCAGTCAGCTTGTTATTAGGTTTTGTCATCTTGTTGTGGAGTCGTTGGTGATATGAAAGAATAAGCCCTTCTTCAATTGTGTTATGTTTGTGTCCAGGTTACGGTGATTTTGACAGCTACAATGGCTTCAACAACTACTGTTTTGGCAACGGCATGTTTGATGAGCGAGTGAGAGGCGAAAGGGTAGCAAGAGGTAAAGTGCAAAAATGTTTTACCATCTAGAGTCTGCCATTCAGAAATACAGTGCATGTTTGTAAGCCTCAATTTATAAAGAGTTAGGCATCCCTGCCAAAAGGCTAAATGGCTTCCAGTAATTTATTTAAATTTCAAATGAATGACAGTTTGGCACAAATCTAAAATAAAAACAATTTTAAGTTTTTATTTTATCATTAAGTAAATGAAAAGTTTTTATCAATAAAGGTTGGATTGGTAATCTGTACATGCTTATGTGTTTTGGCTCAGGGATAGGAGGCCATGGGTACGGTGGTCAAAATGATGTTTGTTCAGGCCTCCACAGCGGCCATTTTGTCCATATGAGGGGTTTACCTTTCCGTGCCACAGAGGGAGACATCGCTAAAGTAGGAACACACACACACAGATGCCAGTTCATTTTATTATTTCTCTTTTCAAACAATATGCAGGGCATTGATAAGTCTCCCAAAAGCCTTAAATTGAACCAACAGAAGTCATACTTTTTTCTATTTTGTTTCCCCCATTTACTGCTTTACCCAGTGATGTTAGTTATAAAATGTTTTTGTATCAGATAGTGGGCTGTCAGTAGAGGTTGTACACTTATAGTGGCATTATAGTGTTAGCGGATTGGGCTGTGGAGGCGGTTCAATCCTTTATTGTGAAGTTTCAGTTAGCTCCATCCGGTCTGTAGCAAACACGGTCACTACTGCTAGCTGCAGCAGCTAGGAAGCTTATCCAAGTGTCTTCCATCAAAACATTCAATTATTTTGAATTGGTGAGTCCACCCATACATTTTCTGCCGCGTATCTGTAAGGCTGTCTTCTGTTGGGTTCATACTGTATAATGGTGTTGGTCAGGAAGCCCAATAAGCTACTACATTTAAATAAATGCTGAATGTTGATAGTCATGAACATGACAGTTGGACATTATCTGCATCTGCCTGCTCATGTATGTATGTATATGTCTTTCTTTCTTTGTGTAGTTCTTCTCTCCTTTGAATCCCCTGAGGGTCCACGTTGATGTGGCTCCCAACGGGAAGTCGACTGGAGAAGCAGATGTGGAGTTTCGCTCCCATGAAGATGCTGTGGCAGCCATGTCTAAAGACAAGAACCACATGCGTATGTCCTCCTGTTTTCTTCTTCGTCTTGTTTTTTGTTGGTTTGTGTGACACCTTTTTTCACACTACATGAGAGGATGAGCTAATAGCTACAGCAGAACCAGAATAATAACATAAATTAACAAGCTGCCAGGGTTTTAGATGGTTTACTGAGTGGGGTAGGTTTTAATGTTAGAATATTTTTTTAAAGAGCATTATGAAAATATAATCCTGGTATTTCTCATTACATTATTTGCGATATTTCAGATTGTACTTAAACTTGGACATAAAGCAGGTGAATTAAATTGACATTGAACAGTAGAAGAAACACAAGTTGTTCAATAAGAATGATGGATTGATGTTTTCTCCACAGAGCATCGCTATATTGAGCTGTTTCTTAACTCAACAGCTAGTGGAGCAGCTGAAATGGGTGAGTTTTCCTTATCTTTTATGATAAACAACATATAAATGAAATTTGGGTGTTAGTTCTTTTATCTTAATTGTTTAACTCACATTAGCCATGTTTCCATCCACAGGGTTTTATGCAAATTACGTAATACTGAGTTAAAAAAACCTTATGGAAACAGTCAAATTTGATTGAATTTCATGAATATCAATACAAGGTTTATACGTTCGAGCTTATTGGATTTTCTCTTAATCTGTAAACAGCTTATGCGATAAATGCTGATGGAAACGTTACTTGCAGAATAAATAATGAATTGCGATTACCTTTTTAGGTAATTTTATGGTTGCAACCTGCCGTAAAATGAAGAAGAAGCTTTAGGTCATTTCTGCCTTGAATTTCCACTTTCTTTGCAGACATGGCAGGTGTCAGCAAAGACGGATAAGTGGACTAACAAGGAGACGAGAGACTTTTCAAATTTAATTAACGAGCGAAATATAACGGCTATATGTTACTATCAGCTGGCACATAAGCACAATTACAACTAGTGCAGTGTTAATCGTTTGTAGGTAGACGGTGCAATCCATTTTGGCTAGCAAAACTTTGTTCGCCAATGTTAGTTTGAATGTCCAAAAATGAATGGGAAAAAAAAACTGTGCGTAACTCATTACGCACAGGATTTTATTTGCTTTGCAGCCGTTGGATGAAAACACATTTTCAGTGGCTTTATTTGTATGAATGTTTTTAGCGAATTTCAGATAATTCGATTAACAAGTGGATGGAAACATCGCTATAGTCATTATGGTCATAAGAAATTACTTCATTCTTTATACACTAATCTATCTTTTCAAAACCATCTTAGGTCGTGGCGGCGGCGGTTACTATGGTAACTCAGGAGGGGGCGGAGGCTCACGGAGCAGCGGGCTGCGAGGTTCATACTGATGTCATCCCACGCTTCCAATCCATCCTGGCGTTTGTCCCGCGTCTCTTCAGGCCACATTCTCTCAATAACTTTTTCCAAGCAGAAGAGCTGATCTGAAGTCAGTCATTTGGTTTGTACCAGCCATTCTTTTTAAGGTGATTGTACTAAAATCTTATTTCAGATACTAGAACAGATTAGATATGACCCCAACAAGCACTATTATACCATTCCTAAAAGGATATGAAGAACGTAACTTGTCAATATTATGTTGGAGCTGTTGTAGGTGCTAAATTTTGGTTAATGGGACATATAGAGGATTTCTTGTTTCTTACATTTTTAAAACAATTGGTTATAGTAATAGTTTTTCATAAATCATTTATTTTTTGCCAGTTTTGAATGGCATTGAAAGGGATGCACTTTAATTTGTCTTGTTTCACATCTCACTGTTGGCAGTAGATGTTAGAACACAGATGAACAGCTGAGGGGTTTAATAAGTAGAAAAGATAATTGTGTGGCAGTGCCCTGCTAGGGCTGAGCATGGTCACTTTGAATCTAATCAGTTGATGTAAAATTAGCTTTGGAATGGATGACGGGCTGGGGTGAATGATGTTCTTTAGGAGGTGGAGCAGTGAGAAGCAACGTCAAAAAATTCCAAGAATCTCTAAGTAAGAAATTCTGAAAAAAAAAAGTAGTTTATGAAATCTTGGTTTATTCTGGTTTAAACTTATTTTCAGTAGGACATTTCACCCAGCTGTAATATACTAATTCAAACTGCATTTCAGATCTGCTTTTCTGGTTTTAAAAGTTTGACAAATGTGAGCCATTGTGTTTTTTATGAATGTTTTCACAGTTCATTACAGAATTTAAAACTAAGTTGAATATATATTCTACTCTCAAAGAGTGGGAGTGAAATAAAGTCTCTATATTTGAGCTGTAAGATGGCTTATGCAGCTGTTGTACATTTTGCCTAATAAATTTTATATTTAATTATTTCTTTCTCCCTGACTCTAGCATCACTTTTGAAGAGGTATTTGAGTTAAGGCTGTGAATACATCTGAATTAAAAAATATAATCAATGAATCCTCTGCTCATGAGGTGTGTAATGGAGAATCAAGTTAGTGGATTACATGAAAAAGACCCAACAGTGCAACAGGAGTAAATGTTCATAGAATAAATGTCAATAACGTACATTAAAATGACAGTAAACATGTACAAACAATTGTATCGTGATTTAATCAAACTGCTACAGAGTCAAGGCAACACACTGTTGGCAATCAAGTTAATATTAAACTGGCAGGATTTAGTAAGCTAAAGGTCAGCTGAGAAAAAACTAAACTGTACACAGAATACAAACCTGTTCCCTTGATGTGATTAAATAAAACTTATTTTATTTATTGAGGTAAGTTTGTAGACACTACCTTATTTAATCATTAAATGAACAGATATTTGTGTCGGAGTTGTAGTTTATAGACGGTCCCTAAACACCGCCAGCCGCTACTAGAGACCAATCTTATTTCTCCAGATTGGAGGACGGCTTGTTTTGATAAAAAAATAATTTGTAGCTCATTGTTAATCTTACTACGTTAGGGAAGATCAAAATCATTTATCATTTTGCTATAGAGTAATTGACCCTAGAAGTTTCAATCTGAATCTTTCCTATTTTGCTCACATTTATTATACAGAGCACGGATTATGAATCTGTGCGTACAGTTTACAATCACCGTCCCACAGTGATGTACATACAGTGGTATCAGCACTGTACAAGTCCCATTGAAAGCTGGGAGATTTATAAGAGTGACACTGTACAAAAAGAGTTTAGGCCTGGGTGCAATACAGAAATATGTGCCTATAGTACTTAATGATATAATAAATTGGTGAGTTTTGTTTGAAAGCATTAAAAACACTTAATGAAATGAACCCAGGCCTGTTTTATCTCTTCATGGGAATGAATACTTCCAGTTTTTAAAAAGTCACAGGTTGTAAACGTGTTTAGGTACAAAACCACAATGTGCAGTGGAACCCTTGACGAAAGACTACTTTACAGTCATCAGCATTAGTTTAACAACACAAATACAAAAATGGTTTAGAGTTTCAAACATTCCCCTTAGGAATGGAGCAGCAGCACACGTGAGTGGTCCTTCTAGAACGTCTCCACCTGCACAGATTACAACTCACTTCAAGTGAACAGGGAAAAGCTTTAATTAGTTCCCTGGACTTTTGTAAAATAAAAATGAATGTGCAAGAAACAAATCAAATATAAATACTCTGAAATGCATCTATATTACACGTAATATAGGATTGGCAAATGTTCAAACATAATTTGTGGCGATGGTGTCAATAGTGTGTAACACTTAAATCTGTTCATTAAGTAGTCAGTGAAGTGGTCAGGTTGTAAACTAGCTGTCAGTGGTTTATCAACTAAAGAGCCAGTTGGTCGGATTTCAATCTGTCGCCAGAGATCTGTTGCTCTTCTTGATCCTTAAAGCAGCGTCCGCTGCACTAGTGTCTCAAACAAACAGTGAAATGCGTCTTTCATCTAGACTGCTTGCTTGGCTAGTATAGGCTAGTGTTGCTACTTTGAAATATTTTAGATTTTCTCTACAGAAACCCTCTCTAGAAATATAGGGCTCATTTTGGCAACATGAGAAGCACAAGTAATATTCACTGCATTTACACAGGCACAAGCTACATTGTTAAAAAACAACAGCTTTCAGTTCCTTTGAAAGCCACAGCCCCGTGAGGAACTAGTGTAGTTTGTAGAAAAGTCAAAAATATTCCCATGTTGCTCCTGTGAAACAACTTCAATTAAAACAGTCCTGATCTTCTCACAGCACACTAAACAGAAATGTATCCAGTTTATATTTCAGTTTAGTATCTAGTAAAGTTACACCGTCACGTTGGCCCAGTCTTTTGTGCCTGTGTAAATGTTGCCTTTGTGTTAATGTCACTCCACCTCAAGAGGGTGCTTTGCAATCTGATTTACAAGGCCACACTACTGTGTGAATAAATTATATAATCTCATCTGTTTGGCTATACACCTAATGTATACAGTTTGATGCTTGATACATACATCATAATGATGCATTACTACATAAGACTGAAGGTAAGGATCTGCATTTAGCTGCAGCAGTGCTCATCACAGTCAGTGCAGTTTCACTTTCAGTTCATGGTAAAGTGGTTCCTCCTTTCATAACAGAGCTCTGTCCTCAAACAGTTCTGTTTTACATGACTCTCTGTCAAAGGTCATTCATAGCTAAATGTACTGTGAATTATTTAATCTGTATAACTGATGTATATTTAGGATAGATAATGATTGTTTATGATATTAAAGCGAACAAAAGATTCTCACTCCTTCGATTTGGCTGTAAGACATGTCAACCTATGTTAAAGTGTGCAATGACCTCCTGATCACATGAGGTTTTAATGTATACTGCAACTCTGGGTTACAATGATGCAGAAGCCCCTCGTTTTATCTATGAGGGACCATTTCAACCTGTAAATGAAGACAAATGAAATGTTCTAAATGTTTTTGCACACAGTCCATTTCTAACAGCAAACTGTGTGTGAAGAGAAGTTGGGGAGAAGGTTCTTACAGAGGACCGGAGGGTGCTGATTCGGATCTCTGAGTGTTTGAAACAGTCAAGACAGCAGTGTGGGGCTCCTTCACGTTGGATTGGAGGAGCATCGCTGGAGGAGGAGGGCGTGGCAGGTGTCACAGACTCGGACTGGTTTTGGTGAGGCGGGCAGAGGGAGCTCATTGTCAGAGCAGCTGTTACAGAAAATCTCCCCACAGTTCCTACAGTGGTGCTGAAGACACACACAAAGAGAACCACAATAACTATTAATTGTTGTGTTGGGCTTCTAAGTGCAAATGAGCTTTTAAGAGGACCAAATGTCTTATTGAGTTTCTGCAAGTTGTCTCTTCAGTCATTATGGCGGTCAATGCTGACACTAACTATAAGTTATTTGTTTTTTTCTATATAAAATGCTGTTTCTGCTGGAAAAAAAGGAATTCCTGCATGTGAGATGATGGAGATTCATATGTACAGTGGGGCTTGAAAGTTTGGGCACCCCAGGTAAAAAATTGTATTAATGTGCATAAAGAAGCAAAGAAAAGATGGAAAAAATCTCCAAAAAGGCATCAAAAGACAGATTAGATACTTGTATTATGTCACAAAAAGTTAGATTTTATTTTCATCATTTACACTTTCAAAACAACAGAAAACAAAAAAATGGCATCTGCAAAAGTTTGGGCACCCTGCAGAGTTAATACCTTGTACTTCCCCCTTTGGCAAGTATCACAGCTTGGAAACACTTCTTGTAGCCAGCCAAGAGTCTTTCAATTCTTGTTTGAGGTATCTTTGCCCATTATTACTTACAAAAGTCTTCGAGTTCTTTGAGATTTCTGGGCTGTGTCACACACACTTCTCTTTTAAGGTCTGTCCATAGATTTTCAATTATGTTGAGGTCAGGAGATTGTGAAGGCCATGGCAAAACCTTCAATTGTAATCCACCGTGGATTTTGAGGTGTGTTTAGGATCATTATCCATCTGTAGAAGCCATCCTCTCTTTAACTTCAGCTTTTTCACAGATGGCATCAAGTTAGCGTCCAAAATGTGATGAAATTTTATTGAATCCAATTTTCCTTCTACTCGTGAAATGTTCCCTGTGCCACTGGCTGCAATACAACCCCAAAGCATGATTGTTGGGGCAAGGTCAGATGAGTCTGGGCATTTAAAAGCTTAAGATTGACATCACCTGGTCTTTCCAGATGATGATTGAGAACAATCCATGACACTGTCAGGTCTCAGCTTTCCAAAGGAGGCAGTACAAGGTATTAACTCTGCAGGGTGCCCAAACTTTTGCAGATGCCATTTTTTTGTTTTCTGTTATTTTGAAAGTGTAAATGATGGAAATAAAATCTAACGTTTTGTGACATATTATACGAATGTCTAATCTGTCATTTGATGCCTTTTGGAGATTTTTCCATCTTTTCTTGGCTTCTTTATGCACATTAATACAAATTTTTAGCTGGGGTGCCCAAACTTTTGAGACCCACTGTATATATGTTTTTTTCTGTATTTATTGTTTCTTTTATATTCATGTTTAATATATGTGTTTATGTATGCACATTTTGCCAAGGATTTGCCAAATTCCACATTAGTGTACTTATTGTGGCAATAAAACCTTTTCTGATTCTGATGGATGGAATGCTGATTCAGCAGCATTCACAGTATTGTTACTGTTATTTTTGACATACTATACTATGATTATTTTTGACATACTTTACTTTGACATTTTTATTAATTTTAAAAAATACTATACTATGACGTTCACTTTTTTGGACATACAATACTGTGACTTTTATCACTTATTTCGACATACGACAACTTTTTTTCTCGATACTAAGACATTTTGATGACTATGCTATGACGGTTATCAACATTCTCTATTTGGTATCTCAGTGGTTAGCACCGCTCCAAATAGCATCAGCAAGTAGAAACTGCAGACTTAGACCAAGGAATGATTCACAGTATGACTATTTTACACAAACTATACTTTGACTTTCAACATACTGTACTATACAATGATTTTTTTTTCGATATACTACAATTTTTTTTTACACATATTTTTATATATTATAATTTTACATTTGTATCACTTTTTTAGACATACTACACTGACTTTTTTCGATTTATTTATAGTATGACTTTTTCATGAACTTTTCCCACAAACTAAATAATTACTTTTTTTATTACTTTTTCGACATACCTATACTATGACTTTTCTTCAAAAAAACTATATAATATTCCACTTTTGTTTAATTCAATATTAGTCAACATTTCAATGAAATTCATACTAATTATATACTATACTATATACTATAGTATGGTATATAATATACTAATTCAAACTATTATCACTACTTTATCTTCTTCTTAAGCAATTATGCCAGCAATCCAGTTTAGCTTTTCAGCATTTATAAGCATTTGGGATATGCAGGATATGCATTTTCTAGATCAATTGTCATTTAACTTTATATTTATTTATGCAAAAGGGATGTGGATTACCAGCTTCATCACCAACATATCAGAGTAGACTGTATATAAAGATATCAGGGGCTCTCAGGTGATTCCCAGTGCCATTTCTGACCATGTCTGGATTGGATGTGGGAGCACACAGAATTACACATTTCCTATTTATGGTCATTTGTACACTGACCTTTCGTCTTGAAATGGAGAACTCTTTCTCACACAGCTTGCAGTGGCTGGCTTCTTTGTCCTTCAACCAAACCTGACCCCCTGCAGCAACACAACAAAGTAAATCATTCTTTTACCTTAACTTTACTTTATATATGTTACAACACAGCTTACAACTCCAAATCAGCAGAATTAGATTTTCTTCTAGTTTTTCTCTGATTTCTCACTGCTCTTTTACTAATATCTTATCTAACTTACCATCTTAGTGATGGAGAGGGTTTGGATTCAATACATTTTGTCCTGCTAATTTACTTTACCTGAAGAGCTTTGTTGGCTTCTTTGATGTCCTCAATCTTGAGTTTGGATCTGATGACAAGAAATACAGAAAAACAAAATATATTATTTAAAAAACAGTAAACAAAATTAGCAGGATTTTCTTTTTCAATTCAGGAAAGCTGGTTTGGCTTTCTAAAAAAACTGTAAATTTGACTTCTTTGCAAGAATGTAAATTACATGGGATTTGTTGTAAAAGCACTGCAAAGCTCTGGTAATGTCCTCTATGATCTAAAGAATTTAAGATTACTTTTTTTTTTTTTTAACCTGAAACTTTAATGATGAACAACAACAACTGAACTCTTATTAAAATACATGTTTTTAAAAGGCTATTCTTTCCTCTAAAAGACACAACATAACGTAAGATTTTAAAATCTTACTGAGGACATTACATTTGGGGTTAGAACATTTCACTATCTGTAAAGACAGCTTGATTATGGTGCAGACATGTTCAATTAAAGCATACGTACTCGCTCAGTTTGGAGCCTAGTTCCTCAAGAGCTTGTTCTTGGTCTTCGCAGATTGTCTTCAGCTGAATGTTTTCATCCTGGAGACGATGGAACTCCTGGGGAAACAAAACACACAAAACAACAGAAGGACATACATCAGATCAAATTAGATCATATTCTGCAAATGTTGAATCACACAAAGTTATGCATGTGTAATAAAACCTACTATACAATATCACATAAATGGTACATTTCTTTGTCTCCTTTTTACCTTCTTTAGTCCATTGATCTGCAGTGCCTCTGTGCTGAGCTGAGCCACCGTATCCCTCTCTCTGTCTAGATCATTTTGTAATGTCTGCCTCCACTCCCTCTCTATCTTCAGGTCCATCTCCAGCTGCTGGCTACAGGAGCACCACGAACATGTGTGTGTATTATATATACAGTTGAGCAAGAACAAAGATAACGAGACAGGGATAGGGATACAAAGAGTAGCACATTATATTAAGGCACACTGGTATGGTTTGTATAATGTTTGTTTTAATTGTGATCTACTGATGCTAGGTTCATGAATTAGGGCTATGGCAGTTCCAGTTCAAGGAAGAAAAGCTTTATCACCAATAGCTGGCTTACCATGCTACACTCTTTATGGTGTATTTACTATGTTGTGTCTCTCTCTGAGCACCATAGATTCTGTAGATTAAGTGTTCATGAATGTGTGCGCATGAGTCTAACTGCCATTGTCATTTCCCCATTACGATATCTTAGATACATACATTTTTAAGCATTGATAATTTCAAACATTTCAAGTATGCTTGTTTTGGTATATAAAGTGTTACATAAAAAAGGGGTTTTGCTTACAGTTGCTTTTCTCTGTGTTCGATCTGCCGCTGCAAGCTGTCGGCCTTGTTGGCAAAGTCCAACTTGAAGCGTCTGGTTCCCTCTTCGGCTGAGGTGCGGTGCCTCTCTGCCTCCTGTAATCTGCACCATTATAACCAGGGACACACTCAGGACCATGGAGAGAAAAACTGGGGGTAATGGAGGAAGAGGGAGAAAATAAACGAGGAAGACGGGAAGGAGGATGAGCCTAAGGAGGGAGATTAGGGTCTGAGGTTTCTGGGTGAAACCATGAAGGAGGGATGGCTGATGATAAATGAAGAAGGTTGGGGTGAAGGATGACGTAATTTTTTTCTGTTACAGCACCAGAGAGGTAACTCAGAAAGACTGCAACCAGGGATGCAGAGGTGTAATAAGGGGTACACAACACAATACAAAGGGTTCCAAATAACAATGCTTGATGAAACAATGAAAAAAGGCCTTGAATCAACTAAATGAACTAAGTTAATGCTCTCAGACAGAGTTCTTTTTCAATGATACCTTATATATTCACAGCATGTGGAATCTAAAAAAAATATACCAATTTTATTATTTTCACCCGATATCGCATAGGGAGGAACCTTTCGTAGCGTGTTTTCAGGTTTGGGATTTCGGTTTCAGGATTTTAATAAGTGTCTCAGACACTTGGACAATGAGGAAAACAATCCCACAATAAGCTGACTAACAGCAACTGTTGATTTAGAGCATAGATTTAGAGCTGGATAACGCCTTAAAAGTACATGTTCCTATGTCTACATCTTAACAGCACTCTGAAGGTGGCCAAAAACTCAAACCACAACCAACACTTTCAAAACATCCAACTTTATTGGTCATGGTGGTAAAAGACAGTAGTTTTGAGTTTTAATCAGCTGTACTGAGTGTTTATTCATCTACAAATTGAGAGAAGTTACAGTACTATGAACACGGAGTTAGAATAGGTAGAATGATTACTTCCTGGTCTATCACAAAAGTTAATAAATATGCCAGGACGAGACACAACAACACATTCATGTTCCCTTGAGAGAAGCTCCAGAGGTTTGCAACTGTGTATCTACAATACTTTACACTTGGCTCAATTCAGTCTGCTCTGCAGAAACATAGCACAAGAATTGAGCTAAAGCTGCTGGTCCCACTGAGCAGTATACAGTACATCTGCAAAACTTGACTCAACCTTACAATTTCCAGTTTAGGTAAATCTATGCAGGAAGAAGACAGGCTGCGTTGGAAATCATTTCCCGGCAGAGCACTTCATTTACCCTCTATTTTAAATTGTGTGAAATACACTATCCTTTATATAGCGGCCTCAAAACATCCAACAATGGAACTAAAAAAGTTGCATCCATGACATACAGACTACATTCTACTAACAATCCCACAATGCAATTTGTTACATTTTATAATGTCACCTGTCAGTGATGATGCAAAATGGCAATGGTTCATTAGTGTCCGAAATCCTAATTTAGTGCTAACTATGGAGTAAACTACTGCGTGTGTATTATAAAGAAAGGAATGATTTCAGAAACAGCTAGGGTCATCACAGCCAGTCAGAAGCAGGTCAGGAGGTGCAACTCATGCAGAGCAAACTGGCAATAAATTAAAAGCAGGAGGCTGCACATGCAAACTCCTGTCCAACTAAACATCTGTAGTGAACACTACTGACTGACTGTGATTAAAATGCATGCAGCTGTAGACACAGCTGTCTATGTTGTATGGTAGTTTTCATGTCCCTGCTCATGCTTTAGAGCTAAACAGTTTCAGCTGCAATAAGGTAAAAAAAGACAGCCAAGCACAGAAACACAAGTTACTCAACAACTTCTGCAGAACCAATGGAACTTATTAGAGGAGAGCTCAGAAATGCATTATTTTCCTTTATACTGAGGGAACTGCATTCTACATTTTTTGGGAGAGTGGTGGAAGTGTCTTTAGTGACTGAATGCTATCCAGAGGGCATGTAGTTTGTCACATCACTTTATTCTGCATCTTAACAGGAAGCAGAACTGCAATAAATTAAAACGTGTCAAAACATATGAAAGTGTCATACTGTATAAGTGACAGCTTTTGGTTCAACGGCAGACATATTTGCTAAATCAGGACACCTCATACTTTTGGCAAATGCTGTGCAATTTGGTATTACCCCAGTAACATATCAAAGGAGAACACCATCTTACATTCTTTGTGCAAATGTAGTTATTAATGGCAAAATTAATTAGATTAATCAAATATTATTGTGTTGCCAGAAAAAAGTAGTTGTGATACGAGCGGGAATTTCCACTATACTCATTCTAACTCGACGTGAACAACAACAACAACAACAACAACCCTATGATTACATCTCAGAGTCAACTGTCTTACTGTCAGTGTTACTGCATTTAAATTGACTACCGGAGACACGGGGAATGTGTAGCATTTGTATGTGTAAGTGTGTACACGCCTGAGCATGTGAGTGAATAGATAAAGTAGTGTATGATTAATTCAAAGTATAACTGATGTAATATTCAGACAGTTCTCTGACCAGGCCATTCAGAGGAAACCTGTTCAGCACCAATCCAGCAACGTTGTCAGAGGAAGATTTAACTAAAGATCACAAAATGTGTTGCATTGGCCTCTATGAATTCCAGCCGGTGACAATGAGGTTTCAGTAACTAAAGGACCAAACCATGAGTTCCAGTTCCACTTGATTCTGTGGCTGCTCTCAGGCCTTTAAAACATCTGAATATTGTGTGCAAAAAAACACAAGTTAAATCTGTTTTTTTATTCAGTCATAATTAAGCGTACATAAGTGTGTCTGCATGTGCGGTGCATGCGCATGTTTGTCCTCAGAAGGAGATGTCCTTGACTAGCTTGTACTGGTGCTCTGTGTCTGTGCTGGCACACTTAACAAATGACATAGCAAGCGTTCTGGTCTGACTTAGCAGATCCTTATCACTGCACAGAGGCGCAGGGATAAAATCAAGAAAAAAAATGAAACATGGGTTCAAGGGAGCAAAACGCATGGACAAATGATTGGATGGATGGTTAAAAGAGACAAACAGAAGGGAGGAAAGAAGGAGGGAATAAAGTAAGGAAGGAAGGAAGAAAGGATGTCAATACATCAGTATTCTAAGCGGCCCCGGTTACAATAAACACTTTAAGTGACTTTTAACATCACACAGCAGCAAGAGTAAATAAAAGGCATTAAAACACAGACATCTGATTTCAGACTGCCACTGTCATCAGATTTCTTCAGTCTTGATATATTTACCTCCACAGTAAGCGTATGAGTAATGAAAAAAGGTGGGAAGGAGAAACACGGAAAGGTAATGTGGACAGATAGATGAATAGAACTAGATCAGACAAAAAGTGTAGTGTTTTAGGTGCAGTGTGCACAGAATTATACTATGAACATGAGCAACGTAGGCCTGCTGTCTCTTAGGTAGACAACATGTTAAATTCTAAGGGGGAGCTTTATCTCTAATTAGCCTGTAAATAACTGTAAACAGTGGCTCTGTCAGGACATTTTAACTTTTTTTTTTAACATTTCCACCTACAACACAGAACTCCCACTGACAATAACTGTGTCTTGCCAGCATACACCTTTAGAGCAGCAAAAAAAACATTCACAACAAATCACAAATAGGATGGAACAGATTTAATGAGGGACCGTGTTGCCTGGTAGACTAATGAGGTGAGGAGGGATCATAAGGCACCAATGAACTAGCAGGTCTCATGATGACTGATGGAATTAAGGAGCATTGTACAATGTGGTGCACTAGAGACTAGGAGGACTGCAGGGTTTTCTTAAGGAAATCGTTTGGCAAATTCTGACGTTTCTTGTCTTGTAATCAGTTAAATTAGCAGGCAATGGGCTAAACAATAGCATTCAATATATAGTATGGCATTTTCTGTATGAAATTGTGATTTTGCAATTTTTCTCCTGAAGGTTAATGTTTCATTTCATAGATATGTGTTAAATCTGTATGATGTTTTGATGTCAGTGGAGGTTGCCTTTATTTCAGGTGCCCTGAAACCCAGCATTGGGATGGAGATTTCAAGCATAGTATTTGAAAATCTTTAGTAAAATTAATAAAACTGAATTTCTAGGGCAAGT
The DNA here is from genome assembly GCA_013375575.1 of Percina caprodes. NCBI lineage: Eukaryota > Metazoa > Chordata > Actinopteri > Perciformes > Percidae > Percina > Percina caprodes. The sequence goes on along the minus strand of JABXJD010000085.1, from coordinate 659,943 downwards.
AAAAGCTTTGTATCTCAAATTTAAGCAACTTTTTTTCACAAAGAACAAAACTTGGATAACACAAAATCACACTTACAACATGACATGTTTTTTGTTTGCCAAAATGTTTGATATTCACTGGACAATAGCAATGTGCCATTTTGATTCAACTTATTACAGTGTGTTTATGCTGAATAAATGTAACATGCAAACAGTTTTTAGTGTATTCATTTGCCATTTCATGAAAAAGTTGGGGGCCACTTCACTGAATTAAGACCACCTTCACTAACATAAAAATATTATTATTATTATTATTATTATTATTATTATTATTATTAATACACCTATAAAATAAAACCTTATGCATCTTCAGGGCAAAGAGAAAATCGAGCTACTTCACATAACAAAGACCATGTATTTGATGGTTGTTTAGACTGCCATCTAGTAACCAATTACATCACAAAAGTGGGACTCAGTTCAACCGATGACAAAGACTTATCAATCCCATCACGTCGTAATGTCGGGTAAAACCCTGATCTTATCACTTCCTTTGATAAGGTTTTGTATTGTATAGGAACATGTTGTGTTTGCAGGACACACAGAAGAGAAATAAGCCAGTTTGGAGGAGACAAGAATTACAACCTCCTAACCAACTGCCTACAAGAAACCCTGAAACAGTGATTAGGAAGCAGACTCAACTTTTTCATGTTTTCCCCGTTCTCTTCCACGTAGCTTCAAACAACACCATACAGAACTTTTAATAACTATGCTATGAGCGTTTTAGTAATCAATAAAAACGTCTAGAAAAAATAAGTTTGGCAACTGTGGACTGGGAACTAGTTGTTTGTTTGTGATTCCTTATTTTATTTTAGTTCAATGTTAAGTGTCAAAGCTGTTAAAAAGGGTCTCAGGGACGTTAAACTTACTTTGCTAAAGTGGGATTATGGATGTTTTGGTAAAGCAAAGAAAGATTGCAGTTCAAAGGTTTTAACAGAACAGCAGAGAAGATTGAAAGAGGGACTGAGGCAACACATGGGATAACGTGATTTTCCTGTTTTGATTTGATTGTGCGTGCTGTTACTTTACTTGCAGCGTATCTTACCTTTGCTCCAGCTGCTTCATGGTGGCAGTGATCTGATTGGTCTTCTCCTCCAGACGAGTTATAACGTCGTTCTTCTTCTTCATCTCCTCATCAGACGACTGACAAATGAGAAGCAATCATAAGTAATAGTAAAAATTACATTATGTGTGCTGTGTATGATTAAAGAACAAGCACAACCAGGTGAGGAAGTGCGTGTTTGTACCTGCATCTTCTGGTACATCTCTACATTGATAACTTTGACTTCATCCAGTTGATGTCTCAGTCCGATCAGTGTGTCCTGTTGATGAAAGAAAAAAAAAAGACTTCAGTTGTGTTCGGATCCTGTATTAACTGTCCTGGTCACGTGGTTATTTGACTGTTTCTAGTTTCCTACAGCAGTTTCACTGTAATTTAGCATGCTCTTCTTTCATTACATTTTTATTCATCCTTTCACTCAGTCATGTTTTTTTATGTGTGTACTGTATCTATTCATCCTCTCAAATGATTTTTTCATTGGGGGTCTGTACAAAATTAAACTCAGGACTTCCTACATACATAGTAAAAAAAAATAAAAATGACTGAACATTTTTGGAGCTTAGTCATATTCTAGGGGTGGGGGAATCAATACAGCATAGTATTGCAATATTTTCCGTGACAATACCATATCAATACACAGAAGCCAAGTATGTGATGGTTAGTTTGTCTGCTTGACATTCCCATTTTGCAGTGAGACGAACAAACAGATAAAAGTATCTTTTTAGATAAAACAGATGTTGACAAAGTTTCCTTTTGGGGACATAATTTGAAATTGGGAAAAAGGTAATAAATACCAGAATATTGCAATATGTTTAAAATTGCAATAATATCATATTGTGACATAAATATGTGATGATATTGTATCGGGATGCCTCTAGTGATTCCCACCCCTATCATATTCATGTGTAAATATATTTAGGGCAAACTGTATGTCGCGATGCATGATCCATGACAAATATTCCCATGTTAAATGGCCCCATGGTCTTGTTGCGACAAAGATGGTGCTGACCATACTCTCCAGTCTGACAGCAGATACACCTCATGTTGTTTTTAATGATCCCAGCAGCCTCCTTACAAAGCTGTGGTGATGATGCTGCAGCCATGGCAGCTACTATATGTTGCAGCTTGTTTACAAATGTCCACTAGTGGTGTTTATGGAGCAGAGTTCACATGTTGATGGTGAAAGGCCCGACACTGGCAAGGCTGCCAGAGAGAAACGGGCACAAGAGCTGGCAAGATGTTACTGCTCCATGTGAGCAATTACAGGCTGGTGCTAGATTTTTTGTTTGTGTCTCCAAAGGCTTGTTATCATGTGCTCGCTCTCATTGTGATAAAATTCTATCTGAAGAGCAACCACGTCATTCTTTGGATCATTGTTTTACTATTTGAGTCTGAATATATATCTCAAATATTACTGATTGAACTTTTTTTTATCAATTTCCAGTGTTTGCACTGATTAAATCACACCATTGACAAATCCCATTATATGCAAATCATACGTTGACCCATGTCTCTTTGTACATTGTTTAATCTTCATGTCTTGTGATTTTTATTTAATTAGCATTTTTTGTATTCATTGCAAGTCATTCTGAATAATAGTGAATACAATTAAATGTCTTTTGTTTTAAAGTCTTTTCTTCTGTGTACATTTTTTCTACTTTCGGCTCGAGATATTTTGTAAATGAATCAGTGTGCAAAAGGGAAGACAGAGTGATACACAGTCCAGGAAAATGTAGGCTTACCTGTTTTTCATGAATATCTTTTTCCAGAAGTTTCATGGCCATCTCCATTTCCTGTTTCATCGACACCTGGACTAACAGCTCAGTTTCCACATCCTGAACATTAACCACATACATGTACATAATCTGTTATTATGCTGTTTGCTTGTATATTTTACAGAAACACACAAACAGTCAGAGTCTGACCTGTCTGAGCTGACACTCCTCCTTCAGTTGCCTTTGAGCTTCGCTGTACATCTCATCCAAACCCTGACGTGACTGTTTGTAAGTATCTCTCTCCACTGACGCATCACCTTGGGTTACCTAAATAAATAACATCAATGGGATGAACATGTCAGCCATACCATGCAACAATTTGGAGTCAGAATTGGTAATAATTGTTGGAACATTTAGGGCTAGAACTACAGTTTTGGTTTCAGTTTTGGCTGCAGCAAAAATCAAATCAAGTGTCCTTGTGTTTAATTACAGCAATGTATTTTTTGGGTTTGGTTATGTGTGACTGTGTACCTCTAAATGTTGTTGTGTCTTCATCAGAATAAGGCTGTTTTCACTCCTCAGCTGCTGATTTTCTTCCTGCAGTTTGATGATGTTGTTCTTGGCTATGGCTAACTGCACACACACAAAACGTGGACGTGTAAGACACAGAATAATTCAGTTGGTCACCAAGAACAGTTTGACAATATTGCTTACACTGACAATATGATTTCATCAAAACCTATTAGGCTAAATTATCATATCAGATTCTAAGATTACGTAACATGTAACAGACAAAGCCGATAGATCCAGTCATGATGTAGAGACCTGCAGGCTAAAGTGCTGACTTTGATCTTTAGCTTAACTCTAATACACAGATATTTTGAGTGTGGGTCTCACCTCCTCTATGAGTTTAGAGTTGGACTTTTCTAGAGAGTCCACTCTGCCCTGAAGACCATGAACTGTGGAGCTAGACATACAAACAAACATAAAGTATAATCAACTTCTGTTCATTTTTAATTATCACTGATTTCATTGTGCCAACATTTTCTCAGACTAGCAGAATTGGATTGTAGTAGTTGTGTTACAATTCAGAACTAAGGCGGCGCGGCTGGGTTAGCTCAGTTGGTAGAGCAAGCTCACATATATAGAGGTCTACTCCTCGACACAGCGGCCACGGGTTCGACTCTGACCTGCGGCCCTTTGCTGCATGTCATTTCCCCCTCTCTTCCCCTTTTAATGTCTTCATCTATCCTATGGAAAATAGGCCTAAAATGCCCAAAAAATACTCTTTAAAAAAGAACTGAGGTGGTAAAATGTGTAACTTAAACAGAGGTTTTCCTTATTTTGATTAGATACAGTGCAATAGAGAACAACTGTAACCTGTGAGAGTCAGCATGTTTATTAGGTTTAATGGCATTCAAAAGTTTCAAGGACTGAAGTGTCTCATCACAGACTGACAGACTTGACTTTGACCTTTAATTGCCCTATAATTAGCTCTTTAACAGCTGCAAAATTTGAAAAAAGATTCACAAAACCTATAATTCCATTTAAGACAGCAGATGAATCCATCTTAATTTAGATGAGATACTGGGTGTGTAGGAAAAAGAAAAAAACAAAAGAGGAAGCGTGACTGACAGTTTGTGCTTTAATGAGTCTGTCTGTAGGAACAGATGGACAGAGTTGCACTTCTGAAACAACCAGACTGCTTCAAACTGAAACTGACTGAATGCTGGCTCTATTTTAACGTGTAATCTGCCTTCTGCCTTTGATTCATGCATTATAACAATGGTCAAACATCAGACAATCAACAGAAAACAAAATATGAAAAAAATCAGGTACAATGACTGCCTGTCTCAATCAGTACACAGAATTTCCTTGTACTTCCTTGAAGTTCTAAAACCATCATCTCCAGGAATTCGGTGGAAGACGCTGCAGACATTGTTAACAATAAAACACAATTCTTTATTCTTGTACTTGTCTTACTTGAGTTGTCGGTTCAGTTCCTCTACATAGTTCTTCTGATCCAAGATGGATGCTATCTGGCTATTCCTGTTGCACCAGAAACAGATATGAAACAGAGCTCTTCATCACATTTGGGGGGCGGTGGGCTAAGAAACCCAGTATATTAAATACAGTGAAGAGACAATAAAAGATACCTTTCTTCACTCCTGTAATCATCAATGTCATTCTTCAAGTACATGGAGAAGTCGATCACCCCAACCTCAATTAAGACAATAGATAAACTAGCATCACTCAAAAGGAAGCACATTCTGAAAAGAAATGATTGCACAGACATATATTTGATGAGATGAGTCATGCCTTAAGTAGTTGCAAACCATCAGAACATCCACAAGAATTAAGGATGTTTACAATGGTGTGGTTAATTAAAACTCACTCAAGACAAACAAATCCTTAGTGTAAAAGTGATAGTATGCAGTTAATATACAATGCATTTACTAATAGCGCTAGCAGAGCTGGAACATAGGCCTAGTAGTTTAAATTCTTAGTCAATTGACAGAAAAATAAATAATTACTATTTTGATAAAAATAGATTAAAAATAGTTTAAAAAAATTAAGTTAATGAAAACAATTATATAATTGTAAACTGATATCTTTAGGTTTTGGGCTCTGGCAAGTTGCGCTTGGTGATTGTTTCAATATTTGTCTAGTGATTGAAAAAGTAATTCCCTAATTATTGATTAATCAATAATTTAAAAAAATTGTTAGTTGCAGCCTTTGGAAATAGAAACCAAATATGTTTTAACCTTGAAAGAATTGTATCATCTTGACTTCAGGAATGGAATCAGACCTCATTTACACTTGCCATTAAACGTACAATCTGTGTGTGGTACACACAAGATCATTTCATGTTACAAGTATCTCAGCAAAGGTCAGTCAGGTGTGGTGAACACAGACTGAACAGGGTATATCCATTAGTGAGAAAAGGTGTTTGCACTCAGGACAAAGTCACAACTCGCGGAGTGGAAACATGACACCACAGCGTCTGCTCTCCATCTGCCTGATAACAAGATAACATGACAAAACATTTCTTGTCTGCATTTCTGCTTTTCCAACAAGAGTCACTGAAGATAAACTGGTTCACGTCAATGAACTAGTATACACAGGTAGTGGAGTAACGTTATTTTTGTTGACAATTATTTATATATATATATATACACACACTTATTATGCTGCAAGCAGAAAATTAGATCCAATTTTAGAGCATTTTACAACAGAAAGGAGAGTAGACCGCATACCAGTTATTCACCGGCTGAGGCAGGTCATCAGATGTTTTTATACCCACACTAAGACTCAATGTCTGGTGCAAATGTATTTTGTCAGTCAAATGGTCTAAACATTAAGCTCATTAACACAGATTTTCCACAATAATGCTGTAAACAAGATCCGCCGTTATGCCATCTTTTCTATTTGAACACTGAACAAAAGAACGGCTGCATAATGCCACCCAACTGTGTGCAATTCCGGATGCAAAAGAGGCATGTCCTGTAACACAATACAGAAGGCGTCTAGTGTGTGTGTGTGCGTGTGCGTGTGTGTGTGGTCCCACGATGCCGGCTGTCCCTATTACACAGACGTTGACTCAGCTCTACCTCAGCTGCCAACCTAACAGCGGTACAACTCTGTCCCCCCCCATTGTGTGTTCGTAGTTTTTATACAACACAGCGAGGCGGAATAACGGTGCAACAAATCCTGCCTTGAACAAGCAGAGCAGTGGTTACCTGAGAGTCCAGGTCCTCCCCTTTGACACACAGGTTAGCATCGATGACGTTCAGGCCCACCAGCAGGCCCACTATCACGGCTCCCTCCTCCTCCAGCATCAGGGCTGAATTCTCATAGAAATCACTGTTGAGGAAGATACAATAGATTCTCAAACACTTAAGGGAGATCTGTTAAAAGCAAAAAGGGAGGAGCTTTGTTTTAACATTTTATCTATATAGTGTCATTACTGTGGATGTGAAATATCTTTGGTGTAAGTACAAGGCAAGCTGTAATTTTTTTTATTCACATTATTTTCAGGGAATAAAGCAATGTTAACTGCTGGATTTGTGCACAGGAATCTCATTAATTGCTGATTATATTTTATTAATTAAAATATTATTTGATTAGTATTATAAATTAATAAAAAAATGTAGCCAAACATATTTTGTTATCTGAAACATGTTTTTTAATAATAATAAATATCTAGAAAATCACCCTAAATCAAGAATAGTTATGATTTAATGTTAGAAGTTATATTAGTTATTTAAAAATAAATGTACCTATTGCTATATGTACATATGTGCGTACCTGAGTAGGTCTTTTCTGGTGATGAGGAGTCTCAGGTAGTCGGCCAGGCGTTTCTGCATGAGAGCCAGACGCAACCAAGCTCTGGCCCTGCCTAATGGAGTCCTGGAAAAACACACACCACACACACACACACACACACCACATACCACATACACACACCACTTAGATTATAGTTTTGAAGATCTAAGGCCAGTGGTGCTAGACATCGTTATATTGATCCTTGGCTTCATCTTGTTTTATTGTTTGGATCTAATTAGGTTTTTCTATGTGATGTGTTTATTGCAGTTTACATTTAACATGGGCTCATATAATTAACTGTTTCCTCTTTTCCAGACTTCAATCTGACTAGACAACCATGTTTAATTTTACGTCTGTGTCATCTCACTGACTAAAACTGTGTTTCTAATGTGTTACATTGTGAACACAAAAACAACAACTGTTCCCCATTTTGCTGGATCCGACGAGACCTGAACATGACTTGATTTTAGGCTAGAAGCTCTGGTATGTAGTGACTGATAACTGAATAAAAAGTAAAGCATGACATGGAAATCATGTGCATGAATGAGAAAACCAAAAATGCTGATTGCACAATAAGCCAGGCACTGGCAGCAAATATACTCCTGCACCATTGCTAATCTATTGCCAAAAATTGACAGTATAATGACTACTTCAGCAAGGAGAGGAACGGTGAAGTAAAAGTAAATCACACTCAGGTATTTCCCTGCTCTGGCACATGTAACATTCTATTGTTCCTGGTATACGCAATGTGTGTTGTTGTGTTGTGGCTCATGTTCCTCCATCATGATGTTAGGTTGAGTTGAGCGTGAGCACAGGTGTGCATACATAAATGTACTCCTTACTTAAGTCCAGGCAGGTCTCGTACAGAGGCGGAGATCTCTGCTGCTTCAGGACACAGCTTCTCCACCAGCTCCAGAGGACCCCATAGAGACTTGTTAAAGCCAAGAAAAGACTTCTTCACTGTACACAAGAAAGAAAGAGAGTATAAAAGTAGAAACCAACCAATATATTGATGGGCCGATGTTATCGGCTGATATTAGGCATTTCCTGAACTATCAGTTTCAGCATTTATAATGGAAGATAGATTTTTTTATATTCATTCATCAGAATCATTTCTAATGACAAATAAATGATTCTGATAAATGAATATTTAAAAATAAAATAAAAAACGGATAGTAAACCATGTTATGAGTGTTGGCGTTGCATAGTTTGTCCACCAGTTTTTGTTCAAAGGACTTTAAGTTTCATATCTTAAGTTTGTATTTTTATACATTTTATTTATCAGAACTTTAATATATTTGCTGTTCCTCTGTTCTGTTGTGACAATAAAAGAAATTGTTATATTATTTTAGTGAGAACTCATAAATAACTACACATAACTAATGTTAAGGAAAGCTTTTTATGTTTTGTTACGCGTTTCTGGGTTGTTGTTTTTTTAAATATACAGTATATCGGCAGATATATCGGAATTTTGGATTTTTAAATAACCAAATATTTGTATCGGTATCTGCCTTAACAATTCTTTATCGGTCGGGCTCTATATGAAACACTATGAAAATCTAAGAAAGACATATTTTATGAGGGAGGCAAACATAAACACTATTGTGCAGCAGCATCTCAAGTTGGGAGGTTCCTCTTACCTCTGAGGCCATGTTTAAGGCAGTGCTCCATGACAACAAAGAACTGCTGAAGGGGTGGGTAGTCAGAGTCCAGAGTTCGTCCGAAGCTCAGAGCTGACTCGATCAGCCCTTTAATACTCAGCTTGGCCATGTTCAGCAGGTTGGCTCGCTCCATGGCCATAGGGTCTCGCACAGCTGCAGGACAAATGCCACACACAAAACTTAATGAGATTTATTGAAATGAGGACATTTTATCAGAAGAAAGGGAAGAATGTAAGATGAGATTTATTTTGTGAATATTTAGTTAACAGATGACTTTTTTTAGGGTTACTGAAATAAGTCACATCTTTTCATTAAATTGTAGCTTCATAGTGTATTCTGTTACTTGAGTTAGCAAGGGAGTTATCTAACATGTTGTACCCTTCCTGTAGTTCAGTAACAGTTAGGTTGGCGGAGGAATATGATGAGATGATGAAGTGTGCTTTGTTATGAGTCTTGAGTTGTCCTACACTTGGAGAGTGTCATTAAAGAGTGGACCAAGTTATACAATCGAAGCTGTCTCCATGCTCTTTCTACCCATGCCCCAAAAGTACTTGTATGTAATAACGAGATAATAGTTAACACCAATAATAACTAGCGTTACACTTAAACTTAAAATATGCTTAAAACATTCCCATTAGGATTTAAAGGATGGTCACACAATGTCTAACGTATACTTTTCTTTATTATACAGAAATGTTGACTGAAATTGATGTTGACTCAATAACATTATTCAAATTAGTGATGTAATAATTTGGTCATCATAAGAATACTCCATCCATCCATTCATTCATCTTCGTCCACTTATCCGATGTCAGGTCGCGGGGGGAGCAGCTCCAGTAGAATACTACATAGAGTTTAATTTGGGTACAGTGGGTTATGTTGTAGAGTGCAAAACAACTGTGATTCAAATGTTTTGCAGTGACAATAGAACTGCTACAGTTGATAAATATGAATGAACAAATATGGAATTATGTACTTAACAAAAAAGTGTGTGAAATAACTGAAAACATGTCTTATTTTCTAGTTTCTTCAAAAGTAGCCACCCTTTGCTTTTTTGATAGCGCTGCAAACCCTTGGTGTTCTCTCAATGAGCTTCATGAGGTAGTCACCTGAAATGGTTTTCACTTCACAGGTGTGCCATGTCAGGGTTAATTAGTGGAATTTCTTGCCTTATTAATGGCGTTGGGACCATCAGTTGTGTTGGGAAACCATTTCAGGTGACTACCTCTTGAAGCTCATCAAGAGAATGCCAAGAGTGTGCAAAGCAGTAATCAGAGCAAAGGATGGCTACTTTGAAGATACTTTATAAGACATGTTTTCAGTTATTTCACACTTTTTTTGTTAAGTACATAATTCCATATGTGTTCATTCATAGTTCTGATGCCTTCAGTGATAATCTACAATGTAAATAGTCATGAAAATAAAGAAATGCATTGAATGAGAAGGTGGTTCCAAACTTTTGGCCTGTACTTTACAGTAAATGCAACCTAAACGGGATGAAGGCAGAATTAGGCTATTATTTAGGTTGGAAATGTTTTTATATACACAAAAATACATAGTATTAATCATTTCCATTGTAGACAAACTCCAAAACCTGAGACTATAACCTCCCATGGAGCAATGCTTTTAAATGCCCTACACATGGACCTCTGGGTTAATGTGTAGCCAAACACCAGAGCAGGACAGAATAATGTCAGGTGAAAAAGTGCACAGATGTTGCTTAGCAATGTCAAAGAGCTTTAATTGCCCCAGCAGGTTGGCCCAGAGGCAGAGACGCTGACAAATCAACAGATGATTTCTTGGGAGCAGCAAAACTTGTGCCCTTAAGCTGTGAGCCCTGAGGATACCAAGGAAAAAACAATAACCCTTAGACTGCCTGTCTCACCATATGACTTCTACTAAAGTGCATCTGGATGTTTTAGTGGTGATTTAAGTTTTAATGCAATTATGGAGATTTTAAATTGTCCTTCCCCAACATTAATTTCCAGTGTTCGGGTTAAAAGAAAAGAAAAACAATCAGATCAAGTCCTGTTGCAACGAATGCCTGAAAAGACTGTTTAGTTGCTTCAAATTATTTTAATACATAATTCATATACAAATATGTATTGACATCTGAAATGTGTTATAAACTAAATATAGTTGAGTGTGTGGGGACTTTTACTGATAGAAACACTGGCTGATGAGCAGAGAAAAAAAGAAGAAAATGTGCTCGACAAATGCGCTCCACAGATAATAAGGCCGCAAATATTATGAACTGATTTAATAGTATAATTCACTTGTCAAGCAAAAATGCCAATCATTTGCTGATTTTTCCTAAATGTGATTATACACTATGTTGGCCGATATATCGGAATTTTGGATTTTTAAATAACCAAATATTTTATCATTCTAACCCCACACGGCCCGTCAGACACCGCCTACCAAGAGCCTGGGTCTGTCCCAGGTTTCTGCCTAAAAGAAAGTTTTTCCTCGCCACTGTCGCACTGTTGCTTGCAGCATACACATACACACACACACACACACACACACACACACACACACACACACACACACACACACACACACACACACACACACACACACACACACACACACACACACACACACACACACACACACACACACACACACACACACACACACACACACACACACACACACACACACACACACACACACACACACACACACACCCCCCTAAAGGATTATTAGGCACACCATACTAATACTGTGTTTGACCCCCTTTCGCCTTCAGAACTGCCTTAATTCTACGTGGCATTGATTCAACAAGGTGCTGAAAGCATTCTTTAGAAATGTTGGCCCATATTGATAGGATAGCATCTTGCAGTTGATGGAGATTTGTGGGATGCACATCCAGGGCACGAAGCTCCCGTTCCACCACATCCCAAAGATGCTCTATTGGGTTGAGATCTGGTGACTGTGGGGGCCATTTTAGTACAGTGAACTCATTGTCATGTTCAAGAAACCAATTTGAAATGATTCAAGCTTTGTGACATGGTGCATTATCATGCTGGAAGTAGCCATCAGAGGATGGGTACATGGTGGCCATAAAGGGATGGACATGGTCAGAAACAATGCTCAGGTAGGCCGTGGCATTTAAACGATGCCCAATTGGCACTAAGGGGCCTAAAGTGTGCCAAGAAAACATCCCCCACACCATTACACCACCACCAGCCTGCACAGTGGTAACAAGGCATGATGGATCCATGTTCTCATTCTGTTTACGCCAAATTCTGACTCTACCATCTGAAGGTCTCAACAGAAATCGAGACTCATCAGACCAGGCAACATTTTTCCAGTCTTCAACTGTCAAATTTTGGTGAGCTCTTGCAAATTGTAGCCTCTTTTTCCTATTTGTAGTGGAGATGAGTGGTACCTGGTGGGGTCTTCTGCTGTTGTAGCCCATCCGCCTCAAGGTTGTACGTGTTGTGGCTTCACAAATGCTTTGCTGCATACCTCGGTTGTAACAAGTGGTTATTTCAGTCAAAGTTGCTCTTCTATCAGCTTGAATCAGTCGGCCCATTCTCCTCTGACCTCTAGCATCAACAAGGCATTTTCGCACACAGGACTGCTGCATACTGGATGTTTTTCCCTTTTCACACCATTCTTTGTAAACCCTAGAAATGGTTGTGCGGGAAAATCCCAGTAACTGAGCAGATTGTGGAATACTCAGACCGGCCCGTCTGGCACCAACAACCATGCCACGAGATTGTCTTGACCAGAACACAGCCCTAAATGCATTGAAGCAACTGCCATGTGATTGGTTGATTAGATAATTGCATTAATGAGAAATTGAACAGGTGTTCCTAATAATCCTTTAGGTTAGTGTGTGTGTATATATATATATATATATATATATATATATATATATATATATATATATATATATATATATATATATATATCGCTTGGCTTTTGGACTGAGTCAGACCAAAAAATATATTTATATCTATTACTGGAAAATTGTGATTGAAATTTTACAGACAAATGAATTGATTAAACAATAAAATAATAATTTTCTACAAAGTTAAAGACCTTGTAGTACTGTCAAGGTGGCAAAAATATATAGTCACACAATCAACAAACAGTGCATGCACTAAGCATGGCAATAACCCCCCAAGGAAAAAAGAAAGACAGGACATTTTTTCCATTTGCATCTGAGCAGCATGTGATGCTTTGAGCAGTTCAGTTGTGCACAGCTACAGTACCACTGCTAACACTAACGAATGAGGATGTACCATCAAAGCATGAAAGCAGCACTGATCTATGAAACATCAATTGGCCACACACAGTGGGTGATGATGAGGTAATGTAAGATATGAATGATAAAGAAGGAGATGTACCAGCTAGGTTTGTCACACTGGTACACCTCCACACCAGCTGGAACTATTAACTGTGCTCCATTAGCAGCTGACTGAATGACTTATTGTTCCTGAAGACATGAGGACTGTTTTGTGTAAAGAGACTAATAAGAACGGTTAGGTTAGGTCAAATTTCCTAATGTGTCCCTAAAACTCACTTACTGAATGTCTCCAGACTGTTATTATAACCAGACACTCCCTTCATAAGCCTCACGACCCCTAATGCTGAAAATACTCTACCTTGCACTGTCCAGTCCCCGGGCAGAGACGTCCTGTGCTCCGATACTTTGGGCAGGACGTGAATGCTTCCCGAAATGGTCTCGGATGCTTTCCTGGCCAACGCGAAGATAGGAGCCTGCCATCGCCCGTCTCCACCACCACCGGCTCCTCCTCTCATCGTGCTGCTACTGTTAGCTTTATCCCCAACACCAGATTTCTCCTCCTGCAGCCTTAAAATCCCAAACACCTGAACTTTCTCCTTGCTGCTGTCCGCTTCAGACAGAGCCAGGTCGTGTTCTGCGGGCGATGCCATGTTCACGTACCTCTGAAATTATTATAGTTGGTGCTGGTCGGTACTAAAACAGCCAAATTCATACGGTTTGCTAACCGTTAGCGAACTAGGTCTGATGTACAATTCACTCGGCGACCATTATGACAACCGTAGCATAAAAATACATGTGATACCAGCGGCCAAATCAATGACAGGTCTGGCTAGCATTAACAATCAACCGTCGTAACGTTACCGCCGGACTGTAAACTGTAGGCGTCGGTCTACATGGTGAACGTTGGCAACGACGGCGACAGCGCGGACAGCTGCTGCTTGGGATACAAGTCTATTCCGTACATCGTGGTGTTGTAGATTTGTTTACAGCCAGCAGACGTAACCGACAGTTGGCTTCTGATAGACCCGCTGCACCCTCCGGAGGGGCGGTGTCAACAGGCTCACAAGACACACAAAAGGCTACGTAATGATTTCAGTAGCTGCTGTTTGTAGACGTGGCGCTCCCTGCTGCTGGAAGTGAGAACTGCATGGCTGCGGTTAGAGGATGGTTGGTAGCGTACTGTGTTTCGGGGACAGAGGGACTTGGAGACGACTCAATTGGGCCCAGACATAAGATATGTGAATAAAAAGAAAGTCCAACTTTGAATAGATGTAGCTCCCACTAAGGTCGGTCAGTTATTTTGACAATTATAGTTATGCTACTTAACCCTATAGAGCCTATAAAACATATGATGAACTTATAAAATATGATTCGTTGTTATAGATTGAATTTAACTAGCAGTAGCCTATATAAAATAGTTTATCTCCACCTCGAACAATTTAAACGGTAAAATGCTATCATATTAAAGTTAGTAGGCCCTATGTAACTTTTAAATGTTTCTGAAACTGTGTAATTTTAATCTGAACCTGTAAGAGCAAACGAGGAAAAGAATGCCTGTGTTATTGTATCCAGCCAGGTAAAAGGTAGCAGATTTCTTCATATAAGCCTAATTGTATTTTGGTTTTATTTTAGAAGTTATCTGTTGTAGTTATGGCTTATTCTGGGGCAGGACCATCACAGATAAAAAGGAAATTAAATGAAGAACATCTAAAAGGTAAAAGGGAAATTGAAAGACAACGGGCGAAACCGGTGAGACTTTCAACAGATGGAAACAATTACACAATTGTAAATGATTAAAAAACATCCCCGAATTGGTACAATGTCTATTTCATTAATAAAATAACTTTACAATGCAGGATGTGGTTGTTCGGCAACTGAATTGCGCCCCCCTTCCATTTAGCACCAGTTTTTATTCATTAGGGTTCAAACCGCGAAACGGTAGACCCCTTCTATGTTTGTCTGTTATTATTAGGGCCTGAGCGCCGAAAGCGGCGAAGGTCCTAATGGTATTGAAGGAATTCTTATTATTCTTTCTTTCTTTTTCCGGCAAATGAATTGCCTTTTTGAGGGTCTTAACATATTCAAAAACTCACCAAATTTGGCGGTCTAATTAAGTCTGGTGAGAAGTTTGTTAAAATTAAACATGTGGAAATGGCCAAAATCACACTCATTTTGAACTTTCAATTCAAAATGGCGGACTTCCTGTTGGGTTTAGGATATGGCTCTAAGGACTTTCATGTACATCTTGCCATGCTACATATGTGTACCAAGTTTCGTGAGTCTACGTTAAACGGACTGCAGGGGCTCAATTTTCTTAATTTTGTAGGGGGCGCTAGCGAGCCATTTTTGTGCACCTAAAAAATACGTACATTTTCACCAGACTTGATAGGACCGCCAAATTTGGTGAGTTATTGAACATGTTAAGCCCCTTCCGGCAATTCATTTGCCGGAAAAAGAAAGAAAGAATAACTAGAACTGAAAACAGCTACAACGGGGTCCAAGCCTCCCCACACAAGTCGGCCCCAACAACCCGGGGAGTGCACGAAAGTGGAACCCAAAGTGACACGGTGGGGGGGGCAAACGTCGAGGAAATATCAAGAGGTGCATGTAACAGTACCGATTAATAGCACAATGACCTTGAAAAACGCTGGGCTTCTAGGCTGGATGCAAAACCTTCTGTAAGGGATAGGAAGACAACAAAGACATCAGCAGAACGGGGCCACTGTTAGCTTTTAGCTCCAAAAGACAGGATGTTTCTACTAGTTAAATTATTAAGTTACAAAGTTATGAATCAGAAGAGCCTTTTGGCGTCACGTACGACACACTCAACCTCAGAAGGGATAAAATGGGCCAAAATGGTCTACGTAGATAATAGCGCCCCTGTATGTGAGTTAGTTTTTGTCGTGGCCATCTGGAGATGAGACACACCAGGTAGCGGACAGATCTGTTGCACGGCCTAGGACGAGTTTGAAAAAGTTGGTTTTGCGCTTAGCACAATATTGGGAAAAGAATTGTAAGCAGAAATGGGCGTGGCCTATGTCAGGTGACTCGGCTTGATTCAGTGAACATGTGGATTTGAAGATTTTTAATTTGTGATGTAAATGAGGGAGTTATGGGTAGAAACACGTTATTGTAGCACCACCTAGTTGTCCACACGTGTAATATTTGTTAGGTCCGGTCAGCTCAAGAGTATATGGCTGCAGCGGGAGCGTCCCATGTCAAGCCGTCCCGTCTAATGCCGTCCAGCCTTGTGCTATCCCCGGGCTTCTACTTTTCAAAATAAAAGCTCGCATCTGGAATAAAATAAGCTTGCATCGACTATAATGCTATGAATAAAATACTTAAAAAATATATATGTCTGCCTATAAAATAAATGCAGATTATAGGCAAACTAAAAAAAAATCCTTCTGCCATCCCACCTGGTGCCGTCCCAGAGCTTCTACTTTTTCAAAATAAATTACTTAAAAAAATATCTCTCTTAGCCAACTTTTTAAAGTAAAAGCTTGAGTCAAGTATGAAATACTATATTTGGTGTTTTTTTAACTAATCAGTAACGACAATCATACAAATTAATACAATACTTAAAAAATATTTACTACAAGATAAATGCAGATTATCATACTGATGAATAAAACACTTAGGCGTGGCCTATATCACAAGATTCAGTTGGATCCAGGAAACGCTTGGATATATGGTTTTTCCAATATCCAATGCACAGTTTGAGAGTTATAGGGACAAACACGTTATTTCTGCTACAGCACCACCTAGTGGTGGAAGTGGGTCACTTTTGCATCTATGGGCCGCCCCCTATTCGTAAGCCACGCCAACTTTCAGAACTGGTGACCCATTTAAGGTCTTGTGTGGGGTATCAATGAACTCAGCAGAGACTTCCTTTTTCATTGGTGATGGTTTGACCTGCCCCCTATTGGTTCGACCACGCCCCCTTTCACAGATAATGAACTGTATGACGTGGAGTCTTGTGTGAGGTATCATTGAACTCAGCAGGGAGTTCCATCTTCATTGGTGAGGATTTGCTGTGTCTGAGAGCCTTAATGTGCTCTACAAAAAATCCTCAAGGACCATTAAGGTTCGCCTAGAAACATTTTGGAGATCTCCTCCTACACCATAGCTCCGATTGCCACCAAATTTTCAGTGAATCATCAATGGATTGAGCTTATTAAAAGTTGTGTAAAACATGTTCATAACTCAATTACTTTTCAAGTTATTGACCAATGAACTTTGAAAGGGGCGTGGCTATGGACATAGGCCAATCCTCACAAAACTCACAGGGTATGTTCAGATAAGTGCCCCAGATATACCCACACAGTTTTATATACATATGCCACTAGGGGGCACTACAAGCGCAAGATAAGTGAGTGACATTACACACATTTGACCATAAATCACATATTCATTGTCCAGTCATCACAAATCTCTCAGGATATGTCCTCATATGTACCTGAACCACGCCCTGAAAGTTTTATTCAAATTGAACACCAGGGGGCGCTATAAATGCAAACAAACTGCAGGCGACATAGCGCAAATCACGCTGTAAATGACTAAATGTTTGTCCAATCAACACAAAACTTCCAGGAAATGTCTACATAATGACCTCACACATACACTGCAAGTCTCATTAAAATTGACCACTAGGGGGCACTTTAAATGCACAATAACTGGACGTGGAATGACACACATCAAGGTTTGAGTTTGGAATTGCAGCCTGCGGCTTTATTAGCAATAGTTTTTGTGTACTTTTCTCAAATTGCCGTGAGCTGGACTGAGCTACATATGATATCACACTGAATTGAAAATAAATGTTTTTGACAAGCATTTTAAACAAAGTTTGTCCAGTCGTTACAAAGCTTGCTGGATGTGTTTTATTACGACGTTGGACCACGTGTGTGAAATTACTTTTTGACAGGTTTGAACCTGCAAATTGCCGCTTGCGTCTATATTTTTCAGTCTGTGTTTGTGTTGGTCTACTATTTTCTTTTCCCTTGTCCCCCTGTACTTGTGTAAAGCGTCCTTGGGTTTCATGAAATGCACTACATAAGTTATTACTTTGTTCAAACAAACTCTTAATGCTGTGGCTTGTGACACAGTGATACCCGGTTTAGCTTACGATACATGCAAAGTAGGCTAAGTTACCGTATGCAACACTTGAAATGCAATGATGCTAACTTAGTAATCTGCAATGGGCAATAAAGCAATGTAAAGAAAATACCTTTACGACAGCAGGTGTGGTAAAAACACTACTGCTTTTGTCCAAAGTGGGCGCTAGAATCAACACAAACTGAAAGTTACATATAGCCACTTTTAATACAAAAAGGCTACTTTTACTCTTAATACTTTAAGTACATTTCCCTATTAATATTTATTCACTTTTATTTAAGAAAAGGATCTGAATACTTCCTCCACCACTGTATGTTGGGTAATTTTGGTAAAAACATTCAACTTGGTAGTAATATGTTATGGCAGCAACCTATTACATATGTTGAATTTTACATAAAATCCAAAAGTTTGGGCAAAATGTCTTTATCTTTAGTTTTTAAATACCAAATACAGATAATATAATTAAACAGTTACATCAATGAATTGCATTTTGTGATTTTTTTTTAATTCTCAAAGAAATTTACACAGTTTAATTGGAGGCTTATCTATGATTTCTTATGTGGGTGGGGTTCTGCTGGGGGAAATTGGACTCATGGTGATCTTAGTATTTCCAACGTCTGGCTGCTGCCCTAATTTTAATGTAGTATGTTGAACCCACAGAGGAAATTCCTTTAATAGCTATGCAAAACAGAATTTAGTAGAATTTAGAAGCACAACAGTGGAAACAATAAACACCCACGCAGGCACCAGCGTTTGGAAACCTGTTAGGTTTCAAGTAAAACAAGCATGCTACATAAAATGCATGGCTGCAACTAATTATTATTTCCCTCATCAATCTGTTGATTTATTTCCTTGATTATTCAGCTTATTTTCTTCTATAAAATGTCATAGAATTGTGAAAAATGTTTCGCATAGGCCAAGTTGACATCTTTAAATGCTTGATTTGTCTGGCCAGCAGTCTAAAACCCAAGGATATTCAGTTTACTATCATAGAGGACTAAAACAACAAGCCATTATTTACATTTGTCAAAGCAGGAACCAGGAAATGTTTAAGTTTGTTTTACTTAAATTGTTAGTGCTTGAAAATGATGTTAGTATCAAGAACTTAGCAACACATGAATAATTCACAACCTTAAATGTTGTCACGGATTATATTTAAGATTATACTGAGTCAGTCTATAAGGCTGCCTCACTGTCTTGATTTGTTGGCGACTTAAATGTAAAAGTCAGCTGATCCGGATCACCTGTAGTGCCCTGGCAGAGCTAGATTGATGCTTCATTTAATCATATCCGCTCTTAATTAACTTTCACTGATATTAGGCCTATGGATACTTTAAATTAAGTGTTTAAAATTGTAAAAAAAAAAAAAATTTGTATTTGTATATGTATTACAGTAGACAAGAGTGAACTGCAGACAGGATAAATGCTTTGTTTCAGTGCAGTGAAATGAACCCTGATTGGTATGGAACTGTTGTTCAAGTCATTACAGTACATTGTATGAGAACAGATTGCAGTAGGAGTTGACAGGAGTTATCAGCATATAATAGATATTAATTAAATATGAATTAAAATAACACAAATAACCTACCCTGGCTGTAGGCTAACCGCTCCATACTCTCACTATGAGTGATGCCCCAGCGGTGGAGACTCTGAGGGGAGTACATGTTGAGTGGTACTCTCCTCTGCCCACTGTCTTGTTGCAAAAAGGATAGTAAATCAAGCAGATCCCGGAGTCCTGAAGTGGCTCCCTCTGGTCTTTCCTGTTAAGCTGCTGCAGCACCTTCAAGTTATTGAAGTTATTTGGATTTTTCTGATTTCCTGGAACCAGATGACCCTCAAATATGGTGTTTTCCAGTTAGGTCACAGTCTCAGGATGTGCTGGGCTTCTGCTGAGCTGCGCAAGACAACCTAGAGAAAAACAGTGGAGACAGAATAAGATCTTAGAAGCAGGAAGATTAGAGAAGAGTGTCTTAAAAAATCCAGGGAATAAAAAAGTATTTTGCTATAATTTCTCCTGTCTGGGGTAGCCTACACAAAACAAGGATTACTCCAAACAATACATTGCACAACCCAACTTTGTTCCCCTCCCTGGCTGGGCACAAGTGGTATGTAGCCGTTGGCCGAGCACACCATTTTGAGATGGACAACAATGCTACAAATTTGCATTTTAAGCCTGGATCCAGGCATATAATTAAAGAACAAAATAAAACAAAATGGATATTCAGTCTGATTATCAGGCAACTACATTTCCCCAAAATGTTCTTTTCAGGGAATTAGACTCAATTGCATCTTTGCCTCCCATATATCCTCACTGATTCAAACACTGTAAACACAGACACCACAGGACCACCTTTCACTGTCATAAATAATATATCCCAAAAGGTTCTTCCCTCAGACATTCTGTTAAACTCTTCTTAAATCTTGATTTAATGCAAAAATTGTATAGTCACAACCACAATAGATATTATAAAACAGAATATAGAGGGAGGAGGTTTTACCTTTTCTTCTAGTGGTAGCTTATGATGAATGCATCCAGTGGGTCTCCACCTTACCATGATGTAAGAGGGGGAGGTAAAAGCCTCCGACCTCACCAACTGACAAATATTAGCTCCATTACAACATACAGCAAGAGAAACTGTCATAGCATGGAGGCTACAGTAAACTGCATTACAAGGACCACTGGTGTCTTTCCCTTTTTTGTTGTTTCCTCTTGTTCTGCTTTTCTTCCTCTGCTTGCCATACTCTCTCTGCCTCTCTCTCTCCTCTAATAGCTGAGGGCTGACCAGGGATCATATGACTTGCCTCTTGCACCCCTCAGCTGACTCTATACTGCCTGTGTTAATTCTCTAAATGGCTGCATTTGCAGAGAATTTATAGCTCAGGCTGCTGCTGCCTTGAGGTTAATGTCCATTTGTTTTTTGTTTCATTATACTATACCTGTTTTCTGCCTCACATGCAATATCTCTGTATCGTTATATCCCCCGGTGTTTTGTTACTCCCTGTTTGCTGCCCTATTAACATCACAAGTTTCACCACCTAAAAAATATGCAAGCCTCGTTTTCTGCCTGTTTGTGAGTACTTTTAACACTGTGTCACACGCAAGAAATCACCAATAGGGACAACAACAACTATGTTATGCTATTAGCATTTGGGCTTAAATGTTTTTGAATTCAATGCAATGTATTTAATATTTTCATCAACATGCAAGAGAAAAAAACATAACAATGTCAATATCTTGCATTCACCATCTGCATGCATTTTTTTTTTTGCACATCAAAAGTCTCTTTTTCAGTTTCTCATTTTTACATCTCTCTCCTGCCACCCCACGTCCACTTTCCTCCTTCACTCTATCTTTACTCTCTCCTTTCCCATCATCTCCGAACCACACCTTAACAAACACTACTTCCAGTGTGGTATGTTTGTACCATATGACCATGTTCATCACTGTAGGAACATACCCTTCCACATGACAGACAACCGGACCAACAAATCAATAGCCTTTAGTGGTACCCATTTCCACCAACAGGAGGATGAGATGCTTTTTCGTCGTCGTAGCAAGCCTTTCATCTGCAGCAGTGCTGTAGTGATGCTAGGCTCACAGATTCCAATACTGTGATTTATTAATATCATTTTGATTTGAAGAAAACAATAAACAGTGAGTGTACTGTCCTACAATAGCAGAAGAGATACTGTAATTATACCAACTAAATATTTATGTTTCACGCCATCGTCCCTTATGACCATGTACGTATATTATCATGCGATTATTGCATCTCACCTCAGGCAGTTGAAAGCAAAGAGTTGATCCTTATTTCTGCAGCTTGTCAGCACTCAGTAGTCTGGTCCCAAAAAGGATTAGTCTATGCTCTGGTCCAGTATATGAAGTGTGAGGCAATGACTGTTCAAAATGGACTTGATTCCTCGACTTACTAGCATGTACAGTCCAAGCTTTAGGGTGCCAATCCCAAGCCAGTTGTGGCAGGTACAGTCAGCAGTGAGTGGCTCCTTCATGTCCCATGATGGACACAGTTCAGATGGTGATGAACAGATGAAGGGTTGTATTCTTAATATGTTCTTTTTATTTATTCTCTCAAAACACACTATCTATCTATCTATCTATCTATCTATCTATCTATCTATCTATCTATTGTAATCAAATCAAGAGGTGCTGCAAGGCTGTTAAATCAAAATTAGCTTCTATATGTCTGAATCAGTAAGCTGGAACAAGCTCTGGAGACATCACCAACAGAAACCACAACCATCACCCCACACAGCACCCAATGACAATAGAGCAGGAAGCCAGGGAGAGGGGGTGGAGTGTGGGAGTAATACAGCAAAGAGGGAAGAGGTAGTCCAGAGGAGGCTTGTAGAGGGATATATACAGTGAGGAGGGGAGAGAGGGGCACTGACTTATACTCCTAGATACACCCCACCTACACATCAGCATAATACACTGCTCATATGAATGGGACACAGAAAAATATGAATGAAAACGTACACACTTTGGTAAACAGTGCTTTCTGCAATAGAGGAGGGTCAAGACTGCTGTTGCCAACCAATCCCTGAACAGAGAGGGAGGTCTTTGTTGAGACGGACCAGAAAGACCGATCCCGAGTCATCCTCTGGTATCTGAGTGTCTTTGCGTGTGTGTGTGTGTGTGTGTGTGAATGACTTTGCAGCTAAGAGAATTATATAGCATCACTGCAGCTAGAATATGCTCAGTGAAACAAGATCATGCTTATTCTGCGAATGCTTTCCTATAAACCAACACAAAGAATGATCAGCAAAATTAAAGACAAAAGAGAGTATTGTACACAAAAGAAAGTGTGTTTCTAAATTGAGAAACCAGCAGGTTAGGATTTGTTTAAAAAAAATTTGGACATAGGATGACCATCCATGTACATCTGGATTACAGACTGTCTCAATTGTAAAACACATTTAAGTAGCAACTACCTTTCAGTGCCTTTTTGAAATCTATAAACTTGCAAAAATAACAAGAAGCTAAAAACTGTTTTTCCAAAGCAAGAAAATATTTATTTGTAAAAAAATATACAGTAGAAATTACTTATTTCAGAAAGAGAAAAGATATATATTTACGTACAGCCAGAGAGATATGTCTTCTCTTCAAAAATAATTTGAAGAGAAGCATGCAGCGCTGACAACTGTTTCCTACCTTTCACCATTTGTAGCTACAAGGTTAAATAAAATAAATAAATAAATATATATATATATATATATATATATATATATATATATATATATATATATATATATATAGTAATGTGAGCTGGTACTGTTTAACAGGTTTTACCTGTGTAAGTATTTATAATATTGTGTAATTGTGGCATTTGTGTGTTCTGTCTGTAGATATTTTCAAAAGAAAAGTTAATCAGCAATGGGTTGAAACTAATTTTCAGATTTTTCATCACTCTGAGTTACCACTTAACACATGCACACTATTTTGCCCAGCGCAAGGCCAAATTACATGAATGGGTGTGGACAAAATGGGCTGACCAATTTATCGGCGGGCCGATATTAGGCATTTCCCGAACTAACGGTATCGGTATTTATAATGGGTGGATTATTTTTTTAAAAGTTTAATGTCGGAAAATCTGATTTTTAAATAACCAAATATTTGTATCGGTATCAGCCTTAAAAAAACCTTATCGGTCGGGTTCTACTGTTACATGGACAACTCTGACAACACTGAATTATAGACATCTACATATTGATATTTTTAATAGCAGTAGCGATCCAAAAATTAATATTAAAATAAATTAAAAATAATTATTTATAGGTTGAATGAAGAATCATAATTATTCCAAAATCACTGATGATACAATTTGTATTGCCTTTTAATGAGTCATTTAGTCCTCAAACTCTGCGGCATAAAGCACTTGCTGGAATTTCATCCGTACCTCCATTCTTTTTTTTATGGTAAGCCTCTTCAGTGAAGGCAGAAGGCTGAGCAGGAACAGTTCATCTTCATCTCTGAGGTTGGTCAAGGCATCTGCAGAGCTTATCTCAGTTTCTGTAGTGGTTTGCCTTTTACGTTTAAGAGAGACTCCCATCTCCTGATGATTGTTTGGACAGGACTCCACAAGAGAAAAGCTAGTACTAACAACAGGCATGGGACATTGTTGCTCTTTCTCGTCTTTATCTCGCTCTTTCTCCACGTCCTCGCCACTTACAGCTACCTGTGTGGCATGTCAACAACAAATAATAGTATTACTTGTTAACACAGACAACATCTTTGATAACAAGCTTCAAATGTATTTGGCAATCACAGTCATACATATAAAAAGGTCACTTATACAACCTATACCTCCTACTGGGAACTAAACAGACTTCCAGGTTTGACTGGGTTTCTACTTTCTTGTAAGTCTACAGTTAAAAGAAAGTATTTAAATAAATTTAAAAAAAAAAATTAATATATTTTTTTTTAAGCAATTTTGTATTATTTTGTATTTTATACAATTCAGGAGGGCCTGCCTGAATAATTAATTTTAAAAGAAAAAATATCGGAAAACATAAAAAAAGTATCAATATCTCTTTTAGCCTCAAAAATCCGATGTCCATCCCCTTCTTATTTTGTTAAGGCAAAAATAATATTGGTTACTTACTATTTTGGTCTTCTGCTTTGATACACACAATTAGTCAATGACACTGCAGTCAATTTTTACTTTTTTTTGCTGTGTCCCACCTAAATTGGTTGTCGATCTCTGTATGTCTTCGACTTAAAAAGAAGAAATATACAATAACGTTAAAAAAGCACATTAAAAAAGAACAGGTGGGACGGAAAAATCCCTAAGGGCTTGTAAAAGAAACCCTAACATTAAAATAAAAGAGACAGCTGACATGCTTGTCATCAATTTACAAATATTTTAAAATATCTAAAGTAAGAAAAAGATTACAAATTGCAGACAATACTGCAGATTATAATCAAGAGGGAAAATAATTAAAAACAGTTATTACAATAAAATATATTTGCACTGTGTTCATACACTGTATCATGACTAAATTTACACAGTGTTGTACTCCATCAAGAGAAGTAGTTTAAGACTTTTTTATTTAATTTTTAAAATCAAAATCATTTTCAAGATTATCGGTTTTCCACGATGTGCTTTTATTTTGAAAAGTTAACCCGGATATTCTGAGAGGCAGGCATCATATGTAGCTAACTAACTCAGTGCGATAGGTCTCTCTGGATGTTGTCTTGCGATTAATTTGTACAACAATCTATTTAGTTTGCGTTAGGGACGTATAGGTATAAATTAATATTATATACTGATTAGTTTAGAGTGTAAATATGATTACAGCCTATTGTTAGCAGTGGTGGTGGCTATGTTTCCACAGGCCAAAGTAAAAAAAAAAAAAAAAAAAGACGTGAAAACATTTTAAATAAATGGATGACAGACACAAACCTCGTCGGTCTCTCCCTTGCCCGTTTCTACTCTTGGTTTGACATAAGCGCTGAGCCAGGCTAGCTGGTGGTACAGCACCGGGACGGGCCTCTCCACCAGGTTCTCGTCGCCTGGCAGCAGAGTGAAGCTTCTCTTGGCCATTCGCTTCTTCGCCTTACAGAACTTGTCGCGTAGATTTTTCCATTTCAATTTCACCTCCTCTTCCGACTTTCCCATGTCGTCTGCAATGTCTCTCCACGACAAATGCCCCTTCAGATTGTCTTTGTAGTCCCGCCGTGATTGGTCATATAAATTCGGGTGTTCACGTATCAAGTCCGCTAGCTTCTTCTCAATGGTATTCATTTTATTTTCTGTTTATTTACTTCATCGCGAAGTGCTTTCGTCGGCAGACAACGATTAAGGTTCGTTCCCCTCGCCAGGTTCAAGCTGGCAGAAGGAAGTGCGAAGATCTATTAATTCAAAATAAAAGTTTACGTATTTTTGACAGGCTATCATTGAATACAAGAAATTAAAAAAATATATTTTACGTCGATCACATTGTCTTATATTATTGAAATAGACACAACTTCCATATGATTAAAGCAACGGCAGATTGCACATAGATTCCAAAAAAAGAAAGAAAATCAGGGCCTGCAATTTATCCTACAGAACCAAACATGGTGATACAGTGCTGTTGGCTTTATAGCCTTAAATGGAAGCACACAACTGAAAATGCAAACATACAAATCACACACAGAAAACAGCTTGAAAGCACGTCTGTTAAGCATTTGAACTCATGTGATAAATTATTGCATACTTGATCTACCTGTCCTATCCTAACCAGTCGGCATTTCATTTAATATCGGAGTGTGTGGTGGTGATGGTGCAGTGGATGTAACACATGAACTTCCCTTTCCCGAGCCACATCAACCAGCTCCGACTGGGGGATCCCAGGCCAGGTTAGAGATATAGCCCAATCTCTCCACCTAGTCCTGGGTCTTCCCCGAGGCC
Organism: Percina caprodes; assembly: GCA_013375575.1. Lineage (NCBI taxonomy): Eukaryota > Metazoa > Chordata > Actinopteri > Perciformes > Percidae > Percina > Percina caprodes. Next base: position 633,352 of record JABXJD010000085.1, on the reverse strand, counting down.
TCCTCCCAGCTGGACGTGCCTGGAACACCTCCCTAGGGAGGCGCCCAGGAGGCATCCTTACCAGATGCCCGAACCACCTCAACTGGCTCCTTTCAACGCAGCATCAATCCACCTGCCACAGTCACTCTTTACCCATTTATTTTGCCTCATAAAGGAGAAAAACAGGAATTGCTGTGTGTCTGCGCTGTGAGATGCTCTCCATCTCGAACGAGCCTAGGCTACTGTCTTCCAGTGGTGCGGGACCCTGATTGGTACGGGCCCCTAAGCAACTGCGTACCCTGCTTACCGATGGTTACGCGTCTGAATCACTCAATTCCATACTATGTCATTGGCATAGATTGACGGGTGCTAATTTCAGGCCCTGGCACTGGTTTTAATCCGGAGTGCATTGTGTTTCCTGTCTGCCTGCACTAGATGGCGTATTTGTTCTTTTTTTTCTCTAGTCTTTTATTCTAACTGTGTTGACTCAGTGAACAGTTCTATAAACACAGTTCTGGGGTAGCTTTAAGGACACACAATACTGTCATAGATATAAAAATAATTTTAATGGGCTTCTTCTTTGAAGAAACTTTAAAGGGACTAGAAATCATGTGGCTAAGTGTGTTGGGTTGTCCATAATTTTTTGAGATTATAGTATTTTATTCTTTCTTTTTGTCGCTATGTGTGTCTTTTAGGTTTAAAAATATTTGTATCTATGCTACTGAAACATACTAGTGGTAAGCAAATGCCAGAAATGCTGGTTACGGTAAACTTCATAATTAACATAATTGCTTACAGGTGGTAGATGGCTTTTTAAGTGCATGTTTTACAAAGAAGATATTCTTGAAAAATCCAATTGTTTGCCATAACATCATAATAAATCATTTAGTGTGCAATGTTTTGGTTTATTCTATGTGTAAGCTGCTGTCCATGGTGTCCTCTCTCATGAAAAATATATATGAAATGGCTTTGATGTCGTTACTTATTTTATGTAGATTCATATTTGTGTTGTTTTTTTGTGTAGTCTTATTTGTATTTAGATATTTATGCAGTCCCTTACACTGAGATCTGGATCTTTCAGTTTGGGATAATGCTTAATTATCAAAGGCCACAATTTAAATGAAGGCTAATTTAAATAGTTTTTACATGGTAATCACATAAAGACTCCAGGCAGGTGTGATGAATACTCACATCACAACATCAAGTTTCATTTACATCTGAAGGCCACAAGGGAGAGTCGTGACAGATCAAACATCGTCTCTGTTGGAGGCAGTTTAAGTGTCGCCTGGAAGTCCTCATGTGAGATAGTACAGATTACAGGGACAGCGCAATGGATAACACCAATTATGAGGACATCAGCTATTATCACAGGGATGTTACAAGTGATGGCACACCCAGTCACAGTGACAATTACAGTACAACTGACTAGACTACTCACACAGGGTCCATATGAGGGGGCAACCTGTTATTATTGGGATCCAGAAAGTCAAAACACCTTCATTTAAAGAGAAAACACAAATTATATAGACAGCTCAAGTGATGGTTAACAGTTTTATTCCATCTGGTCTGATAAACATTGAACCTTCTTGTTGCTGACTGAGACACAACTCGAGACAAACAATCAACAACAGTGTGTTGCCATGTCTCACAAAATGACAGCTCTTTAACTGCTGGGTTCACAAGAATTTTAAGAAATAAAATGGAATGATGATTGTGCAGAGGAGGTTTAAGAACCCGGCAATAATCGGTCACAAAACCTTCATTGGAAAATGTGTAACAACACAGGGAGAATAAAAAATTGGAACATTCTCTAAAAGGAGTTGAACAGTGAAACTACAGAGGCCACACCACTCTGGCTTTCAGACAAAGGAAAATCTAAATGAATAAATAAAAAACTAATTTGCACCAAAGTGCTTTTCCTCTTTGACTGAGACTTTTGGCATATCAGGCAACTAATCCCACTAATTCATTAACATTGTCAGCAGTCCAGAGCATTTTACTCCTGCAGTGACTGTTACAGACTGCCTGTCAGCAGACAGTAACCACAAGAGAGCAGCGAAGCCTTTATCTTTCTTTTTGCGCTGCAGCAGCAAGTTTTCCACTTCTACAAGCTCATCAGAAAAGCCAATAACCGCAAATGAAAGCTGCATGATTTCTGTTTGTTAGATGAATACAAACAAATTGTATTGGGAGAAAATACCAGTTTGGGAATAATATGTTTATCTGTGTTTTTGCCCCTGACGTCTCCTTCCAGGCAGCGCTGCCACTAGGATTAGGCACTGGTTATGGTTAGGGTTATGGTTGGGGTTAGGTGCCTTGAAGTCAATGGTCGCAGCGCTGCCTTGAAGTCGATTAGGCAATGGTTATGGTTATGGTTATGGTTATGGTTAGGGTTAGGGTTTGGTGCCTTGAAGGCAGCTGTCGCAGAGCTGTCTGGAAGGGGACATGGGGACTTAAAACACCATAGAGCGAAAAATATACTGCAGTCCAGCCAGTTAAAAATACTTGAAAAAGTTGGCTCCACACAGCAACAAGGTATTATGGATATTTTGCAACCTAGAGGGAGTCACAGTGACTAAACAAAATAGTCTGGTACACTAATGGGCAGCAAACCAAGGGAGTTAACAGTAATCGTAACACATATAAATATAGGGATTAAATGTTAACAAGCCAATTTTGTTTTATAGAATTCTAATTTCAATATAGAAATCTCCAATATGTGAGATGTTTGTACGGTGGCCGACACGGGCAAACGCCCAGCAACTTCAGGAAACACATGCACATAGACAAAACACAAGCAATTTAAGAAAATAATTTCACAATTTGGCAACACATGCGCAGCATTCAGCAAACGCGCTGCATATACACACAACACAACCAAATACCCGAACGCGCTGCAAATACACACAAATAAAAACCGATGCAAAAAGAAAAGCAACTTCATTAATTTGACAACACATGCACAGCATTCAGCAAACGCGCTGCATATACAAACAACACAACTAAATACATAATCGCGCTGCAAATAAAAAAAGCACACAAACCACAAAAACAAATGCAAAAAAAAAACGCTGCATCAGATTACAGAAAAAAAAGGCTTAAACAAACATCAATGTTAAACACTGATGCAGTTTTAAATGTTTTATTACCACGAGTTTACACACACGTCTCTGCTGATTGAGGATCACCTGGGACCTGAGCCGAGACACACCCACCAAACGAGATAAAACATATCTCAAATATAGACTTAATATTTGCAGTAGTACACTGCTTCACACCATTCTGAGATTGAACCATAGACTGTATATTATTATTAATATTATTATTAGTATTAACAATAGTATATAAATATTAATTAATAATATACAATCCATGGATTGAACGTGTCCCGGTCATAGACCAGGTCCCGTCTCTCTCTCTCTCTCTCTCTCTCTCTCTCTCTTTCTCTCCCGTGGAGTCGAAGATCCAGCTGTTCCACCTAGAGGATTTTTTTTTTTGATTTGTTTTCGTGGTTTGTGTGCTTTTCTTTTTGCATCGTTTTTTATTTGCAGCGCGTTTATGTATTTGGTTGTGTTGTGTGTATATGCAGCGCATTTATGTATTTGGTTGTGTTATGTGTACATGCAGCGCGTTTATGTATTTGGTTGTGTTGTGTGTATATGCAGCGCGTTTATGTATTTGGTTGTGTTGTGTGTATATGCAGCGCATTTATGTATTTGGTTGTGTTATGTGTATATGCAGCGCGTTTATGTATTTGGTTGTGTTGTGTGTATATGCAGCGCGTTTATGTATTTGGTTGTGTTGTGTGTATATGCAGCGCGTTTATGTATTTGGTTGTGTTGTGTGTATATGCAGCGCGTTTGTGTATTTGGTTGTGTTGTGTGTATATGCAGCGCGTTTGTGTATTTGGTTGTGTTGTGTGTATATGCAGCGCGTTTGTGTATTTGGTTGTGTTGTGTGTATATGCAGCGCATTTATGTATTTGGTTGTGTTATGTGTACATGCAGCGCGTTTATGTATTTGGTTGTGTTGTGTGTATATGCAGCGCGTTTATGTATTTGGTTGTGTTGTGTGTATATGCAGCGCGTTTGTGTATTTGGTTGTGTTGTGTGTATATGCAGCGCGTTTGTGTATTTGGTTGTGTTGTGTGTATATGCAGCGCGTTTATGTATTTGGTTGTGTTGTGTGTATATGCAGCGCTTTTGCTGAATGCTGTGCATGTGTTGCCAAATTAGTGAAGTTGTTTTCTTAAATTGCTTGTGTTTTGTCTATGTGCATGTGTTTCCTGAAGTTGCTGGGCGTTTGCCCGTGTTGGCCACCGTATATTTGTGATGTTTTTTACAATTGTAATGTGATAATCACTTTGTAAAATTTGATACAGAAGACACCTTTTAGCAGACTGTGCTGTAGAGAGTTTTATAGCATGTTTTTAGCATCTGCAAAATACAGTATAAACCAGTCTACCATTGATCTCATTGCAGTGACTGAGTGTTGGGTATCTTGTTCTACAGTGTTTTGATGACAGTTGTTGTGTTTCGGCCACTTTTGCTACCAGGCGGTACAGGAATTTGAACCACTGACCCTCTGGTCATGAGGTCATTTCTGCAACCATTTGGCTACTGTCCTCCACAGATGTTTATATTGTGTATGTGCTCTATTTCTTGCTAAAGTATTTTGTTGCACATTAAACTTGTACAACTCAAAATAAAGTTGTTATTGAGATTATAATAACAGAACTGGACCAGTATTTATTCGGCATGCCATAAATATGACATAAATGAATGGTTTGGGGCTCTTAATAATGATGTGTGTCTGTCTGCTGCGTTATCTGACCTGTGGGTGACTCAACGTCCCAAATTGTCTTCCCAAACTCACTCTTTTTCTCAGTCATACACACACACACACACACACACACAGCAGATTGACATATGTATCTTCAGAGGAAAGGAGGAGGGAGAACAGAGCAAGATAAACAGCCTAAAAACAAACACCAGGCAGGTAGTTATAGATAAATCTGTGTGTCGATGGTAGTATCTGAGACAAGCTGAGCCAGCTAGTGAGTAGTGTATAGTGCAGTGTATAGTAGTGAAGCCAAAATATTTGAATGGGAAGTTTAATTGAGACACTTGGAAGATCTAAAAGAGAATTGGCAGTCTCATGGCTTCTGAGGTTCTACGTTGTCAATGAAACTTAGTCATTTTATCATTCCTGTCTAGACCTGATAATACACTGACCTCAATATCTGGTAATGGAAAAGACATTTTCCATCCCGAGTCATCCTCTGGTATCTGAGTGTCTTTGCGTCTTGTGTGTGTGTGTGTGTGTGTGTGTGTGTGTGTGTGTGTGTGTGTGTGTTGTCACAAAGCAGCTCTTTCCCAGACCAGTGATAAGTGCCACCTCAGTGGGGGCTTTGACACCTGGGCTGGTGTAAAGGGGGGTTGGGGGACGTGAGAAGTCTGGGGTTCACACCTCATTGACGATAGGAGATGATCCTGTAACTAACCTCCTAATACACACAGACACTCATACTAGAAATCCTAATACTAGATACCTTTATTGTATTATTATTATTGTATTTCTATTACATATATTATACCTTCATTGTATTTCCATAGAAATGCAGTTGTGAGCAGGGAATGTTTTTACAAACTTTCTAGTGAAGCATTCATGAAAGTTTCACCATTTGAACTCTGCAAACTGCCAAAAAGTGTTGCTCAAGCTATGTTGTTAACAAATCAAACCTAGAGGCCAAACCAAAAACAAACTTAATCTACAAAATTAATCATGTTTATATTATATCATGTTTTATTTAAAGGACAATGCGTGTAAATGTGATCCTTCTTGCATTAAAGCTTAACTCTTGTCAAAATGCAACCTAGGGTCTTTTTGTGAATGTACCCGATTAAAAAAAACCCTGCATAATTAGAACGGAAGCACAACTTTTAAGATTTACCGTTTTCTCGTTTTTTCGGGTGAAATGGCCTTTTGAATGGGAGAGCCAGGGGCACTTCTATGATAGCATCAAAATAATTATTTTTAAAACACTAAGAAGGCTCAACACAACATGAAACTTTGCTCAAAGAATCACCAGGGGCTCTACACATGAACGCAACAATTGAGAACATTGTTTGTGTACACAGAGCTTACTAAAAAGAACGTTTTTTAACAACTCTCTGTATCTGTTGTTTTTTTCAGTCGCCATCCACCTAGCAAGTCAAAAATAATGGAGGGAGGAGAGGAAAGATGGAAAACTCCTAGAGCTTATTTCCATATAAATGCATGGATAATTTGTTGTGCTGTCGTAGTGAAAAACAACATTGACCCTGTAGTTGAAAAAGGAGCCTCATATAAGAATGATATTTTCTCCTATTGAGGCTGTTCAATCGCATTTGGAGATCAATTCTTTTTGACTGACAAGATGGTGGCTAGCGTAAACAACAACAGCTAAGTGAGTTGTTCAAAACCGTTCTTTTTAGTATACTCTGTGTACACAAACAATGTTCTCAATGCTCAAGTTTATGTGTAGAGCCCCTGGTGATACTTTGTTGATACTAAGTTGCATTTTGGGGAGAGTTACGCTTTAAAAAGCTTGCTATTTGACTACACTAACCTATCTTGGATGCCAGTGTCCTTGAATGCACTGTCAAAGAAAACAGCCCTGCTTGCAACTGCATCAGCATGCCATGATAGTGTTACTTTTACAAATAAATAAATAAAACAAAACAGGACAATGTAATACAAACATCATTCCAGTTGATTTTCTTACTGAGTGAACTACATAGAAACTAATGGCTGCCTGGAAGGTAAGAAATCAGTCTGAAACTTATGACAGGCTTTGGAAAATGCTTGGCACTTACGTAAATTACTTGAGAGAACCACAGGAATGATTTTTTTTCATTGTCATGACAAACATTATTCTGTCAAACTGGATTCCTGCTCTGGAAATGTGACCTTTTTGTCACAAACATGCCAACATGTTCAATGGTTATTTTACAGTGGTGTAAAAAATGTGCCTGTGTTTTCAATGGAGTGGTTTATAGTCACATTGTTTTACTGAAGTCTTTCTGTTGGAAAGGTTTGATCATCACACACAGGCTCACTGAGACAGCGAATGGCAGCAGCATCATCACAGTGGGCCATGCCACTGTGTGCACCAGTTAAGAGTTGATGTTCTTCAGGTTCTCTAAAGCTAAATGACAAGGCTCCATAGTGCCAGTGTGCCAATCCTGTATTTGCTGCCTCTGTCTCTCTGTCTCTCTCTCTCTGTCTCTCTCTCTCTCTCTCTCTCTCTCTGTCATGCATGCACGCACGCACACACACACTTTGGTTCATTTTGATGGATACATGCTAAAAAGTGACTGGGACTCATTTGTACTATTTAATTACTTTTGTGAGTTTTCACCTCTCGTTTCTATTTCTGACATCAAGTAAATGACAAGAAACAAGTGATTTGGCTATAGTGGCATTCAAAATTTATGTTTGCAGAGAGAGGTTGAGGAATTAGAAAGAGCTTTCTGAAATGCTCCACTTCTTTGTGTGAAAAACAGCAGCTAAATGTGGACTGAAGACTAAAATGATGCATTTTCAAAATTGCCAGCTTGATTTGGACAGAGCCATAAAAGATAACTGTGTGACAGGACGAAGAGAACGTGGTCGAGTGTGTGTGTGTGTTTGTCAGTCCCATGTAAAAGGGAAGTGGCTGTCCTTATCAAAGAGCACTATGAGGTGACATGTACCTGCTGAAGAGCTATCAGCTTTTTTACTGTGCCGTTACCCCCAACCACACAGAAACAGTGTGTGTGTGTGTGTGTGTGTGTGTGTGTGCGTGCGTGCGTGCGTGCGTGCGTGCGTGTGTGCTGAGAGAGAGAGAGTTTGTGGAGACAATTTGGGACATTGAGACCGGTAGTTATCAGACCCTGCAGAGATATGTTTCCATATTAAAACATTTATTTGGATTTGATGTTGTCTTCTGTTGTCTTTGTCCACAGCAGGTGGAATCTCAATCATCACCTGGAAGTAGTCTGCAGTGTTTTGAGGTTGGTTTGCTGAATTTTTGGTTTTGTTCCATAAATGTATGCAAGTTTTAGTATATCACCATGTTTGCCTTTTATTTTGAGTAACTTACAAGTGGCGTCTGCTTTTACCACGGTTGGAAGTCTCTTTCCCTGGGATGGGTACAATAATTTAAAGCTAAAGTATAGAGTGTTGTAGTAGCAGCAAAAAACACATAACGCCGTCCTGCAGAAAAAGTTTCATCCTGCAGCACAGACAAAGACTGTATGCATTGCTTTTTCATTGCATGTTTCTATATATAATTTATGTGAGAGTGACAGCAGAACTTTATACATATAGAACTGCATGTACAATGGGCAAGTGAGACCCGATCACAAGTGGTCACTCAAGAGGAATGTAGGGACACATTCTAATGCCAGGCGTGGCCTAACGGACTAGAGCTATCCACTTGTGATCGGATCACTCAGAGTGGATTTTATAACCAGGTGCAAACATTTAATATTTATGATTTTTAAACCAGCCTTAATGTTGTCTTCTAAAGCTGCCCATGTGTCAAGTTGGAAAAAGATGACCTGGGAACAACTGGGGTTAACCCCAAAAATGTTGACATCCTCTCTCTCTTCTCATTTTTTTCACTGTGATCAAAGAGTTTCCAGCCAGGCATTTACAGCCATGCATTGTGATTTACACAGAGGAAGACGCCACTGTGGTGTGACAGACTTTAAAAGGTCAGTTAAACTGCTGCGTTTCCATTTTGTCTCTTTGACAACGAGGCATTTTCAAAGTAGATGTTTGAGGCAACTGTGATGATTAATTATGATTATGCTTGCCATGTTTTGTGGCTTGTTTCATTGAGCGTTGTGTTCACTTCACAACACTGCTGGCTTGCATCGCTGCCATTTGAACTGACTGGCAACATAAGTAAGACAGCACTGTTAAGAGATGATGGCTTCTCTCTGAAATAATTAACAGACACATTTTATACTTACTTTGAAAATATATAAGACATAAGAAAGGAGAGTTGTATAGATGGCTAAACCGAGCAGTGCACGCCTTTTACTGAGTCGTTCCTGTTGGATAGAAAATCAACTATTGCTCACAGTATGTCACCAACAGGATGGACACCAGCCATATGCTACAATACACCATAGTTGCAAATACTGTACTGTATGTCTAAGAAATGATCACAGCAGAGAAAACAGCCAAGTAGCAAAGAGCACCATGGATAAAACAATGACAAGGTAACAGAATTATGTAACAACAGTTCATTGTCACCTGTTGAAGAAGACATTCTGTTGAGAAGCCACAGATCAAAGCACATTTCTGAAGTAATCACCCTACAGAAGGATGAGCAGCCCTGCATTGAGGATTTCCCTGTCATCCTGACCTTTGACCATGACCCCCTACCCACCTCCCAAACCTGCCTGCTTGTTAACCTGGCCGTCATGCTTGTGACCCATCAGCACTTCAGAGGAAGTCCCAACACAAAGTCATCTGTGGAGGGTTAAACCGTTAAAGAGAGGAAGAGCGTGAGAGAGAATGATATGAATGAGAATGAGGGAAAGGAAGAAAGAGAAGCACAGAGTCAAAGTGTCATGATTCATGCATTAACACAGGAATGTCATTGAGAAGTGGAACAGGCATGGTGGGTGGGTGGGGGTATAGGACAGCATGAGCATGCAACTGATGATCTAGTTAAAGGGAGAATCTACAGCAAAACAAAATTCATGTGTCCAGCAGTTGTTCCTCTGATCTTGTAGAGCTCTGAAAAATCAAAGAATATTTAACCATACTGCAGTGCATCAACTATACTACAAATACTCACAAATTTAAAATTCAACACTGTAAACATTTATCACTAGAGTGTTTTCACACCTCACAATTCAAATATGGATGGGGTCTCATGAATTTTTGAAAAATATCAGTTTTATTTACACATCCAGCAGATCCGGACCAACATTATCATTCTTTGGAGTCATATTTGCATCCACCTGGCAAATATGTGTTCAATATTCACTCTGTTTTAACTCTGATTGTGGTCTTTAACAACTCCTGAGGGAAATGTATATGTCTCTTTAGCGGCGAAATATTCCACTGTGTTCACCAGCTAGTTGCTAACTGTGTCGGTCTGCTGTTTGTTGTTGAGCAGTTAGTGTACAGTGGGTTGTAGGAGCTTTTGTGCTGAAAACAGCTGCCTTCTGCTGCCAAAATTTATGCTATAACAGAGGTGAGAGTGAGCCAAAATAGAGAAGTTGCGGGCCGGAAATCCAAAACAATGACACTTGAGGATGCTCTGTATTTATAGAAAACATTGATTATAGGAGCTAACACTCTCGAAGAGCCTGTTCTTCAATAAATATTCTTCAGTTTGTTACTTGAGCACATTTGCTGATAATACTGGTATAAGTTAACTGTAAGTAAAATGTTACAGTTTTTTTAGATTGCTAAACGACAGTGGGCACAACTGGAGCTACATGTGCAAAACTTTAACCACAGTCTGCACTACCAACAGTCACCTGAGCTAAACAGTTCACATCACCTGCAAAACTCATTCCAAGCAACACAACTCTTAACACAGGTCTCAAAACAGGGTCAGTGCACCAAACACTAAGAACACTCCTCACTGAGATAACACACAATGCCACTCAGAACACACTGAGAGTAAAAACACTAGCAACAAACACCAATATGGAAAATACTAACTTTCTCATCTTTACAGTTTGAACAATTTGAGTGACTTCACACTACTCAATAGTTTCTTTAAAGAAAAGGTATAGATTTTATAATATACCAATTTTTAAGAAAGGTAAACAAGGAGGAATGAAAATCAGCAGTTTGCGTCAATATAGCTTACATTTTTTCAATAATTTTAACAACTTTCCTAAACTCTTTACACAGTTAGCACAACGTATGTCAGTGTGGCTATAGAATTAACACATTTCTTGTTGCTTTAACACAAAATGTAAAATGTTTGAACTTATTTTACAAACTAGCTCAACCAAGACCAAAACAATAGGTTTTTACTGACAAATTTGCAAATGCTGTCAGAACAGATAACATAATGTTCAAAACCTATCTTAGGCTAAAGTCAAAGTGAACAGCTGTTCATATTGGAAATTGAAACACAAATATATCCCCTGCATTTTACATGTATGCCATTGTTACTGTAAATGAGAGAAACAACTGATTGAAGTTATGCAAATCACTCACAGCTGATTCCCATCTAGGAAACAGACTCAGGGGTTGAGGTTCTTTCAATCGCATGACCAACTTTTTTTTTCTTTACAGTATTCTTTATATGTTACAGTAAGTGAGTGTTGTACTTTGACAGCAAGGATTACAGTAACCAAAGTCACATTCTATGTTTGTTTACGCAAACCTGGCCAAAGCCGATTCTGATATGTTACAATAGTACATACAGTAAAAGAGGACGTATTTGAGCTGATTTTCTGTGGAAAAGGAATTCTATCTACCACATCTATGATTGATTGCTAACGTTAGCTAAAAGCACCATTCAACTGACAACCTTTGTTGTGTTTGATTGCTAACTTGTAGCCAGAAGTGAACAAACTTCATTAAGTAGGTCCGTTTTTACTGTTAGCATCTTGTAGGCTACCTTTTGCAAAGTGATGCATGCGCAACTCACATTTTCACTGGACTCACATTGGGCAGTGACACATTCTATAAAGCTACTCTGAGATGGCTCATTCATTTTTGTGTTGAATTTCTGCAGCAAAAGAAACAAAATGCATGCATTTACTGCAGAGAGGCTTCAAGAGAAACTGCAGTGTAAAACACAATCTATGCTCAATACAATATACTATTATCTATTGTATATAGGCAGACCTGACACATATAAAATAATGCAGTTTCTGTAATTCTAATTAGTGTTTTTATGACATTGGGCCATGACTGACTAAATGTTCCTGTTGGGAGAGAACATGTGTTAGTGTTTTGGAAGAATTATTTGATTCTGGGACATGTTTGCAGTGTTTTGGAAGACATACATGTTAGTGTATTATTGTAATTTGAAAATTAGTGTTGGAGTTTAGTTTACAATGTGTGATTTTTAGCATAAAGTTGACCATTTTGCCAGATGTGTGTTGTGTGTGCGTTAAGACTTTAGATTATTGAAAGTATTGAATAAATTATCATAGCAATTGTAAAAACACTGTAATCCTGCCCCTCTCTACAGCATCTTGCAGCAAGTTTTCTTCATCACACTGGACATCTGCATCATCTCTAAATACTAATGAATGTGAGGTTTCCAATGCTTTCACTTCCATTACTTTCTGAAAAACAGTAAGAATGCATTTTTACTATTGTAAATATATTGTGTTTTTCACTTTTTTTTTATATCTGTGTATGTAACCTCAGACATCCTACCTGGACATATTGGTAGCTTTGCTCTTTTACTTGTTTCTCTTACAGTTTTTTACGATTGTTATGACAATTTTTTCAATACTTTTAACAATTTTCCTAAACTCTTAACGCACCAATACACACCTAAAACACACAATTGGTAAAACTGTTACAGTTTTTTACAATTGCTATGACAGATTTTCAAAACTTTTAACAATTTTCCAAAACTCTTAACACAGTTAGCACTACATCCGCATGTGTAAGCTATACTATTAACATATTTCTTCTTGCTTTAACACATAATGTATACAATTAACACAAATTTTAAATGCTTAAACTCCTTTTTCACACAAGCTCAAACAAGACCAAAACAATCAATTTTTACTGCCAAATTTACCAATGCTTTAACACTGTATGTCAGAACAGATAACACCATGTGCTAAACCTAACCTTACAGGCTAAAGTCAAAGTGAACAACTATTCATATTGTGAATTGAAACACAAATATAGTCCCTGTATTTTATTCCATTGCTAATGAGAAACAGCTTATTGAAGTTATGCAATTGTTGAAATCACATCTGATTTCCCTCTAGGAAGCACACTCAGGTGTTGAGGTTCTTTCAATCACATGATCATATGTTCTAAAATAGGACTCTTTGGGCTGGTCTTGGCTGGAAAAGGAACAATTTAGAGCAACACAAAGAAAGAAAGAAAGAAAGAAAGAAAGAAAGAAAGAAAGAAAGAAAGAAAGAAAGAAAGAAAGAAAGAAAGAAAGAAAGAAAGAAAGAAAGAAAGAAAGAAAGAAAGAAAGAAAGAAAGAAAGAAAGAAAGAAAGAAAGAAAGAGAAATGCCTGCATGAGGGCGAGGAAGACGAGTACCAGGACAAGGGAGAGGAGTTAGTTGGTGGCGCTCAAAGAAGGACCAGAGCTGGGTAACTGATCAAATAAGAGCTGCTATCATTGACCATGTCATAAACCACGGGCTATCATACAGAGAGGCTGGTGAACGAGTACAGCCAAATATCAGCCGACACAGTGGCATCTATTGTCCGTATTTTCAGAGAAACCAACAGGTAGGTTATTGCTTCTCCAGAGAAGAGCCAACATCACCATGTGCACCGCAATCTCCAACAATGGTGCACTCCTGCATTAATGTGAGATTGGCCCTTACAACACCGACCGCCTTCTTCTGTTTTTAGAAGACCTGCACGAAAGACTGGTGCCAGAGGTAGAAAGGGGCAGGTGGGAGACCACTTGCCAATATATGTGATCACATGGGACAATGTGGCATTCCACCATTCCCGTCCAATCCCAGCCTGGTTTGACGCCCATCCAAGGACACTATGTCCCATGTCCCACTTCCTTGCCCCTTACTCTCCTTTCCTCAACCCTCAATTTGTGGCCAAATGCAGAAGACCGAGCAGATTAGAAGATTACTTTTTATTATTATTATTCCGGTGTTCTTTCTGTTTGTATATCTTGCAGTGATGTCCTTCTGCAAATATAGTCTTTACTGCAGCAATTCTGTCTCTGTCTTTTTTTCATAAACTGTACATTCTATAAAGCTACTCTGAAATGGTCATTCATTTTTTGTATTGAATTTCTGTAGAAAAATAAACAAAATGCATGTGCAAAACACAATCTATGATCAATACAATATACTGTCTATTGTATAAGGGCATACCTGACACATCTAAAATAATGCAGTTTCTGTAATTTCAGCTGATGATAGTGTTTTTGTCATTGTGTTATGATTGACTAAATGTTCCTGTTGGAAGAGAACATGTGTTAGTGTTTTGAATAATTGTTTGATTTTGAAACATGTTTGCAATGTTTTGTTAGACATAGTGTGTTGTGTTAGTGTATTATTGTATTTTGAAAATTAGTTTTTGAGTTTAGTTTACAATGTGTGAATTTGAGCATGAAATTAACCGTTTTGCCAATTGTGTGTTTTAGGTGTGTTGGTGCGTTAAGAGTTTAGGAAACTTGTTAAATGTATTGAAAAATCTGTCATAGCAATTCTAAAAAACTGTAATTTCATGCTCAAATTCACACAAAACTCCAAAACTAATTTTCAAAATACAATAATACACTAACACAACACACTATGTCTAACAAAACACTGCAAACATGTTTCAAAATCAAACAATTATTCAAAACACTAACACATGTTCTCTTCCAACAGGAACATTTAGTCAATCATAACACAATGACAAAAAAAACACTATCATCAGCTGAAATTACAGAAACTGCATTATTTTAGATGTGTCAGGTATGCCCTTATACAATAGACAGTATATTGTATTGATCATAGATTGTGTTTTGCACATGGATTTTGTTTCTTTTGTTGAAGAAATTAAATACAAAAAAAGAATGACCATTTCAGAGTAGCTTTATAGAATGTACAGTTTATGAAAAAAAGACAGATAGAATTGCTGCAGTAAAGACTTTATTTGCAGAAGGACATTACTGCAAGATATACAAACAGAAAGAACACCGGAATAATAATTTTAAAAAAAAAGTAATCTTCTAATCTGCTCGGTCTTCTGTATTTGGCCACATGCTCTCATCCACATCACACCTGATAGCTTCTCTGGCAAGGCATCGCGGGAAGAATCTTTTTGCATGCCTTATCCACCCCTGGCAGTGTTCAGCTGTGATGTCTTGGCATGCAGCATCCATTGCATCCAGGAGGAACATTTGGTCATGTGGACGATGGTCAAAAACCTTCCATCTCCAGGCTGAGAAAAACTCCTCAATGGGGTTGAGGAAAGGAGAGTAAGGGGCAAGGAAATGGGACATCATCCTTGGATGGGCGTCAAACCAGGCTGTGATTGGACGGGAATGGTGGAATGCCACATTGTCCCATGTGATCATATATATTGGCAAGTGGTCTCCCACCTGCCCCCTTTCTACCTCTGGCACCAGCCTTTCGTGCAGGTCTTCTAAAAACAGAAGAAGGCGGTCGGTTTTGTAAGGGCCAATCTCACATTTATGCAGGAGTGCACCATTGTTGGAGATTGTGGCACACATGGTGATGTTGGCTCCAATAACTTCAATACTTCAATAAGCTGTTTCTCATTAGCAATGAAATAAAAAACAGGGAATATATTTGTGTTTCAATTCAATATCAATAGTTGTTCACTTTGACTTTAGCCTGTAAGGTTAGGTTTAGAACATGGTGTTATCAGTTCTGACATACAGTGTTAAAGCATTGGTAAATTTGGCAGTAAAAATCTATTGTTTTGGTCTTGTTTGAGCTTGAGTGTAAAATGAGTTTAAGCATTTTAAATTTGTGTTAATTGTATGCATTATGTGTTAAAGCAACAAGAAATGTGTTAATAGTATAGCTCACACATGCGGATGTAGTGCTAACTGTGTTAAGAGTTTTGGAAAATTGTTAAAAGTATTGAAAAACTGTCATAGCAATCGTAAAAAACTGTAAATGGATAATTGTTTCATTCTTACTGTATTTGGTGTTTGTATACAAAAAAAGGCTTTTTGAGTTTTTTTCTATATAAATACCATGTATGTTCACTAAATGTCTAAAACAAGACACTTGATTAGGCTTTCAGCTAAAATTGCAATCAGCAGTGTTTGATAGGCACCAGACTGAAATCTATTTTGTTTTGAATGTGTGTTTAACAATTTTGACAGCAGTGTGTTAGCATTTGAACAAAGTGCTGTAAATCCACAGTGTTTTGCAGGTTGTGGTTAAGCCGTGGCATACGTGTGTAAAGTTTTGAAAACTGTGTTCAAGCAATGAAAAAGGAACTAGAGTTTGGTCCACATGAACTGCTGCTGTGTCAACTGTAGTTAGAGTTTTGCACATGTGACTCCAGTTGTCCCCACTGTTGTCTAGCAATAGAAAAAAAACTGTAAATTGGGGACCTAATGTTAAATGCTAAGTTACAGATCTGAGTTATTTTTCAACCATTGTCAAAAAATACTGGTGGGTATATTCTTACATTCTTACATGCTGTATATTGTGGATTACACAATAGCAAAAACCCACAGACATCTGTGAAGATGACTGTCTCACAGTAAGATACAAAACAATAGATTTTTTTGTACATCATTAGGGTGAAACAAAATAGCTACAGATGGAAGCAGTCACAGTGTCAACACACACACACACACACACACACACACACACACACACACTGCACAAACACTGCATGCACACTGGCTCACTGTTTAAAGAATTTCACAAAAACAATGTAAACACAGGTAGAACTGCTGACCTAAGTGTGTGTGTGCGTGTGTGTGTGTGTGTGTGTGGGGGTTATGGATGTGAAACCAACAATATACTAACAGACAGACAGGTACACAGACAAAATTCCTTTCTTGACTCAGTGGAGAATTAATTATCTAAACCTGTGTGCTCTAAGCAGAACTAAAGACTTATATTTCTTGTTGTAGGAAGGAAGGATGGATGTCTGCATAGTTGTCAGGAAAGTACAATCGCACTAAATTCCACAAAACCCCACACAAATATGCTTAATAAAAGTGGAAAGGAGATGAGGAGAAAAGAGAGAAAGTGGTAAGACTGATTTTTCACATGAAGAGACAAAGAAAGAAATAAACAGTCAGAAAGTGGTAGCTAAAATGCTCAAAACCAGATGTGCTACACACTGTAGTTTGCATGCTTATTTACAGAATGCAGAGAGATGTCTGGGCTAACCGTAACTAGCTGACAATACTGTGGTCAGTAACACTGAATATTTTCTATGATTCAATTGTTTTTGTACAATATTATAACCCCCGCATACACAGAGAAACACATGTGCTTATCATGTCTGCTTCCATGTTTTTTTGTATCTGTCAAGCAAGATAAATATAAACATGTCTTAGATTTTAAACATTTTGTTGTTGATGTGTGACACTGTAAATTCATTCTTTTATCTAAGTAGTTAGTGTCATAAATCAGGAAACAATGGTCTCTTGTCTTGGGATGAGCAATACATTGCATGGCTATTCTCAAAGAAAACAAATCAGAAATAATACTAATAACAAAAGTATTGCTTATGGAAAATGTAACAGACAGTGGTGAAAGACCAACAAAATGGGAAAGAATTTAGGTGGTTGACATTAAACCAAGATCATAATTTGGGCTCAAACACAAAACACCACAACATGAAATGAGTCTCAGCTGCCAAACAACCAGGACGCTGCAGTTAGTCCCATACTGTTGTATTAGAGAGGGATGCCTGTGTGTGTGTGTGTGTGTGTGTGTGTGTGTGTGTGTGTGTGTGTGTGTGTGTGTGTGTGTGTGTGTGTGTGTGTCTTAATGCTGTATTACACATTTACATTTCAAGTTAACACTGACTGTTGACTTGAAATGTCTTTTACTGTCTTTACACACACAGTTTTTATGCCTTTATACAGGTATGTCTGTAAAATATCTCCCGGCATTAAAAAATAAAAAAAATCCTGTAACTAACAAGATGTATAGGAGCTGAACTTCATATTATTCCACAGTGATCTTGATACATTAAACATGAATTACCCTCAATCATCTTTATCTACTGAGCTGATGTACTGAATGGACCATACATCAAGTTATCATGTGGTCTTAGTATTCAGAGTTGCTGTGTTGCCATTAATGTATCTACAGACACACACTCACACACACACACACACACATACACACACACACACACACACACACACAAAGAAGTTCAATGTCAGTTTTGTCCTGCAGGAAAAGTACCAGGGGACCGACATTGGGGCAGCAGGTTCAAATTAAGACACGTCTACTGTTTTTCTGAAACTCAGCAGAAAATAGTCAGTCTTTACCAGAAAAAAACGTCTTTAAAACTATACTGTTATTTAGGATGTCTTATTTGGTTACTTTTGTGAAGTTTGTTTTTGTGGATGATAAAAGGGTACAGCATTAGTCCCCTGATGGTTTACAAACCCCTATGTTTAGGATTAAAGGTATGTGATTCAGATTGTTGGAGCAAGCATTCCCTTTGAGATTGATCTCAACAGGAGACCAACCAATGTGTTGTGGTGGAGAATGTGGGTGAGGACAATATTTTGGGAGCATTTCCCTGGTTTCTAGAGGGTAGACAGTTTCTGGTTGCCTTTTGGTTCTGGTGGAATCACTGCATTCAAGTATCCACCACCAGTATCTGTCTGAAGACTATGGCTGAGACTAATTAGATAAGTGGAATTAGTTAAGGCTGTGGTGGCTCTTTTATTTCAAAGTTGCACATGTTCCAGTACATGTGTTTTTGTCTCGTGGGTTTGTAACCTTAAACATATAATGGCTAAATAATGTAAATAAGGTGTTTTTTTTGTCAATTCCTGATAGTGTGATGTAGCGCTGAAATTACTCAAATAGGGTATGTCCTGCAATCCTTAGGTTTATGGCAGTATTTGGTTTGGTAAGTAAGGAACTAGAATAATGGCAGTGAGGATTTGGTTAACGATTGGTAAAATGCAAACTGAATGTTATGTTTTGTGTCTGCAACATGTCAGCTTGACAGCTCATGCTTTGGTTGGTTTTGTTTGTGTAAGCTTTCTTGTAGCTTTTTTTTTCTTCTTCTTTGTGTTTTGTGTCTTTGGGCATTTGGGTTGGCTATTGAGCCTCTGTTTAGAGGAACCTTTTGGTGTGCTATTTTGGTTTGGTGCCAATGTGGTCATTCTAGTTTTGTGTTTATTTGGTTGCTGGAATTTTGTGAAGGCAATGTGATGTGTTGCTTTGTCTAGCTGCAGGGCACTTTGTTGGACACTTGTGATGAGCCTTGATGCTCATTTTGATTTTAACACTTTGCTCACTGTACCTCATTTCCTGCTGACCACACTACTCACTTTTCAGTATTCCTACAAAAGCAAATAGATTTGGTGGGTATTGATTTCATGCATTTAGATATCATTCATAAGAGCTCAGACACTATAATGCACCAATTAGTTTTGTCATTTGACTATTAATACCAGTTCATTTTTTTTATTTTTTTATTTTTCTCACTCTTAAATTATTAATCCTGGAAGGATTCAAGGTTTCTGGGTGGGGGATTGGATCTGGCAGGATGGGTGTCAGTGGTTGGAGGTGTAGGTCATTGTTCATTGTAGTATGTTTGAGCGACAGCCATTAGAGTGTAATGAGGCTCTTTGGGAAAGACTACATGTTTAAATTGAGGGAACGTGAAACACTTGTTTTTATGTTGTCTTATTGTTTTGTATTTGAGTAGGTTTTGGTAAGTTGACTTTCTGTGTTTCAGATGTTAAGGGATGTGACGCTTTGCCCATTGTCTCGGAGGCTGTCCTTGGAAAACTCAGTAGACAGTTAGTTAAGTTAAGATAAAATAAGATGCTAGGCTAGTCTCCTCTCTAAGGTATTTTGTGCTTTTTGTTTCTTGTTTCTGTTGATAAAAAATGTGTTTATTTTGATGTTAATTTAGTGTGGAACCAGTTGCTATTTGCAACCAGGTATTTATGGGCTAGTGTTCCATTTTTGCTAACCCGTATCCAATCTTGATCACAGACTTTATATGGCTATGTTTCCCCCCTTCTCTCGCTTCTGTATCAAAGTCTGTTGATGTTCTGTGTTTTGTGTTTAGTGACTTAACTTTGGATGCACTATTGTTAGGATTTAGCGAAGTGAAAAGCAGTAACAATATCCACATGTACTTTCATTTAGAACGCAGTGTATTTGATCTTTCATTTTTAGTTTGGAATTGTGGCGGACTGAATGCGCCTCAGAAACAAGCCAGCTGTCTGGGCTTACAAAAAAAGACTAATGTTGACATTGCGTTATTACAGGAGACACATTTACTGCAGGTGGACGCCGGTCATTTAGCCAATAGATTCTATCACACAATCACATCCTTCGCAGCAAGCTCCAAAACAAAGGGAGTGGCAATTGTTGTCAATCGGAACCTCCCACTGAAAGTGTTGTCCTCTTGGTCAGATGCTACAGGCAGGATTGTGATTTCCACAACAGAATTTGGTGCCAGAAAAATTGCATTTGTGTCAGTTTATGTGCCAAATGTTTTTGATGGCAATTTCTATAATACACTCACCAATCAAATGCTGGAGTTAACGAACTGTTCTTTTATTGTTGATGCAGATTTCAATGCCTTGTGGGACCCCATCATTGCTCGGTCAAACATAAAGGCCACTAGGGACCAGGCTCAGGCCACAAATGCTCTGAAATCATGGGCCAGCATTTTGGGTCTTAGATATTTGGTGTGCAGTTAATCCCACCTGTAAGGATTATTCCTTTTTCTCAGGTAGACATAAATCTTTTTCCAGGATTGATTTTCTATTTGCGTACCGTGAATTATTTCATTCAACTGATAAAGTGTTACTTCCAATGGCGTTGTCTGACCATAAAGGGGTCCTTTGTGCCACCACAATTGGCCAATTGTCTCAACATGCAGTGTACTGGTGTTTCAATACTTCTTTACTGAAAAATGACCATACTTTTCTGCTCTAATGTGCGCAAAGCTACGTCACCAGATTAGACTCACTGTTACCAACAAATTTTACTGACCGGATAGCTTTAGAATGATCATTAGTCAAGAAGGAAATAAATAACATTCTGAAACAGAAGTCTGAATTTCTAATTCAAGACAGCGCTATTATTTTCAGGGTGCTAGACTTAGTCAACTTCTCGCTATGAGGTTAAAATCCAGTGACTATTTTGCAGATATTCCCACTATTAAATCCTCAAATGGTAATATTAGAACTAACCCTGTCGAAAATAAATAAATCCTTTCAGACATTTTACTCCAATCTGTATGAATCTGAGGTCATTTTGGATAAATCCCACTGTGACATCTGGTTAAATCAGCTTGACTGGCCTCAGTTATCAGCAGAGGTATCAGCTAGATTGATAGATGGACAGATTTATTTCTATTGAAGAATTAAGACTGGCAGTACAGAATATGCAAAAAGAGAAATCACCGGGCTTTGATGGGATTTCCTCTGAATTTTATGCAACATTTTGGGAACAGTTGGGCCCTTTCCTTCTTGACATGATTAACTTCTCTATTAACAAGGGTGATTTCTCAAGGGATGTTAATACAGCCTTAATTTCCTTACTCCTGAAAAAGGATAAGGATTCTACAGAGTGTTCTAGCTATCAACCTCTAAACCTGCTTAACGCTGACATAAAAATCATTGCAAAGCTCCTAGCTCGCCGTTTGGAGTCCCATATGTCAAAATTAGTGAACCCTGACCAAATAGGATTCATAAAAACAAGACTACCAGCAGATGTCTTCTCAACATCGTTGATGCGGCAGAGGACAGTAAGACCCCAATGTCACTTCTTTCTCTTGACACAATGAAAGCCTTTGAAAGACTTGAGTGGCCATTTTTATGGTCAGTCTTAGAGGTGATGGGCTTCGGTAAAAGCTTTATTGGTATTTCTCTAATCCCTCAGCTCGAGTCTTAACCGGACGCACCTCCTCTTTATTTCCAGTTTCTAGATCCTCCCGCCAACGTTGTCCCTTGAGTCCTACTCTAGTTGTCATTTCTCTAGAGCCACTGGCTTAAGCCATTCGCCAATCGATTATGGTGTCACCAATATGCATTTATAGTACATAGCATCATCTCTCATTATTTGCGGACAATGTTTTGGTCTTTTTAGAAAACCCCTCTCAGTCTCTCCCTCACCTTCTACCCCTATGCGAAGAGTATGGAAGCTTATCAGACTTTAAAATAAACTGGCCAAAGTCTGCACAACGTCATTTAAATAATTCTGCCGGCAACTCAACCATCTCTGCCGACATCCCCATTGTTAAGCAGTTAAATATCTGGGCATTGAGGTCTTCCTCTGCTTAAACCAGATCATTAAACACAACTACTCTGTTGCTCTGAACAGTGTTTTCAAGGACATGGGAAAATGGATGGGACTCCCCATGTTGATTCAAGCCCATGTCTCAGTGGTTAAAATGAATGTTCTACCCAAGGTAAATTTTGTGAGCTCAATGCTACCTCTCTCCCCTCCTGCTGGCTATTGCCGTAAATTATAATCAGTGGTATCTACATTTATCTGGAAAGGAAATCGGCCGCGACTTAAGAGGTCTACTCTACAGAGGAGGAGAGAGGATGGTGGGCTTTCAGTTCCCAACTTTAAACATTATTTCTGGTCCTTTGTGTTAAGACCCCTTCTCATTTGGTTAAGTCCAGATGTGTCTGTTTGCTGGCGTACCTTAGAGAGTGCTATGACAAAACCTTCATCACTCCATGACGTTCTTTTTGCCAATATTTTGAACAAACAGTGTCAGCTACACTTTAGCCCCATTATCTCTCATCTTATTAAAACTTGGAGATTGGCTGAAACATACTTCCGTTTGGTTTGTCACTGGCACACATTTTCCCCATTATTCAATAATACAGCACTGCTGATTGGTGTTAGGCTGATAACAGCTCCACAGAGGGAACAAAATGGAATTATTTGTCTAAAAGACATCTTTGGCGAGGTTGGCTTGTTACCCTTCTCTGACTTGTAAAACGATAATATTATATTGCATCCAAAATTCCCACCTTGATTAATATTACTATACCCGTTACTGTCAATGTTTTGATCATGAATGACCTGTCAGCCTTTCAGCTTTCTAAAGCTCAAAAATGTTCTGTTTGCTGGACTTACAGCTGCTAAAAGGATGATTGCAACCCGTTGGAAGCCACCTCATGACTTATCTGTTCGTTTATGGATCCTGTCTTTTTTGGATGTCACATACATGGAATTTTCAACGGCTCGTGTGGGTGAAGCCCCGGGGAAGACTTTGAAGGCTTGGCACAACATTGCTCAGTCCTTGAGGTCAATACTGTAGCCTTTTCTTTTGTTTGCATGTGTGATCATTCTCTTGTCTAGTGTCTGTGTGTGTGTGTGTGTGTGTGTGTGTGTGTGTGTGTGTGTGTGTGTGTGTGTGTGTGTGTGTGCCTGTTTGTATCTGTTTTTTCTCTGCACGTGTTGTTTTGTTTCCCTCCCTCCCGTTTTTCCTCTCTGTGGTTTTTGTGGCCCAGGGACGTGTTCCTGTGTCCCAGCGTGTTGTTTGTGGCTGTTCGTGAAAATTGTGTTTGCATTGTTGTTTTTTCTGAATGTTACAAAATGAAATAAAAATTATCACAAAAAAGATGAAATAACATAAGCCTTTATTGTCTCCTATAGGAGAAATGTGTTTTGGGCAGTCGAGAAAACAAAAAATGGTGACGCATCTCACATAAAAACAATAAACATACAGCAAACATATATAAAACATAAGCATACATTATCTCATCCAAATGCGTTCAATAAACATCCAATAAACCTCACACAAGACCCCCCTACCTTTCCCCACACACAGAGAAGAAAGAGTGACAGGGATGGTCGTCAGTCACCCAGGCTCCTGGGCTATTTAAACTGGCCCATGTGTATCCTCCTGCCTTTCTGTACCAACATTCACCCTGCATCACTTGCAACTTTAACGTGTCCACAGCACATCAATGCACTGCTTTCATTGCTGAGCTATTCCCTATACTATTGTTTGTTTTGTGTTAACCTTAGTTACATGAATTACAATTGTTTTAAGTACATCTATGGCATAGACTCAATCCTTGTCACAGGAGAGCTACACATTAGAGAATGCATGCATGCACACACACACACACACACACACACACACACACACACACACACACACACACACACACGCACACACACACACACACACACACACACACAAACACACACACAAGCCAGGGATCCCAGGAGAGGTCTTTTTGAGTAGATGGGCTGACATATGGCCAGCAGACCACTGCACTGGGTGGAGCTCTGTGTGTGTGTGTGTGTGTGTGTGTGTGTGTGTGTGTGTGTGTGTGTGTGTGTGTGTGTGTGTGTGTGAGGGTGGGGTTGCTGATGAATGCTCTGACATACGGGTGTAGATTAATAGACCAGTGGTTTTAGACAGTTGAAACTCAATATTAATTTTCAATGTTTGCCCTGCTGCTATTCTTATCTTATTCTTATCCATATATTGTTCTTAATCTTTTCAAGTATCTAAAAAGGTTCAAACGACGATATTATGTTCCTCAAGCTTCTTTGAAACCAACATAACCAAAAAAACAAAACAATCTCAAACTAAACAAAAACCTTTCTGTAAGGGCCACAGGAGTCATTCTTCACATGAAACGACCAACTGCACAGACAAAAAGCTACAAAACAATTCCAGTAGCCCCAGTTGTATCTTTTGTCTCCTTACCTCTCTCCCTTAAAACCTTGGAAACCGCTTATATAGCCATCTATGTCGATTAAATTATACAATATTGTCTTCCTAGTGTGTTAATGGTCTGGCTGGGTTAGTAGGTCTCATGGTAATAATATCCTCAGGCAGCTACAGTATAAAAAACTGTGAATGTGGAGCGCAAAGGAGAAATGGGATAATGTAGGAGCAGGTCGTCTTGGAGGGTCAACCTCATTTCATCAACATGTGGGAATTCCTCCACTCTGCCAGTCAATTCCTAAACATAAACACATACAAACACACACACACACACACACACACACACACACACACACACACACACACACACACAGAGCCATGGGTTGTTCGACAGGCTATTTGACTGAATGGCCTATCGCCATGGTTACAGCAGCACTCCATCAGTCCATTCAGGGAACAGATGGCCGATGTGCAACAGGAGGCATATGTTTCAATGAACACACGCACGTGCACACACACACAAACACACACACAAACACACACACACACACACACAAGCATGGATGCGTCCCCGCTCAGAGGGAGGGTATTGAACAACCAGCAGCATATGTTCCACTAGTCAGAGAGCATTCATTCAAGGACAGAGAGAAGAGGAGGAGGGGGCTGTGGAGGGGAGAGATGGAGATACAGGAAAGGCAAAAGAGCAAGGGAGGGATGGGTGGAAGTGGAAAGAGATAAATAAGGATGAGGGACAGAAGGGAGGGAGCTGATTGGAGGAGAAGAAAGAAGGTGGGACAAAGATCTCCGACTCACCTCTGGAACTGCACACGCTGGCTCTGTGAGCTGATGTTGACGTGGTGGTGACGAGAGAGTCCACACCTTGGTCTATTGCTGTTGAGTAAAAACCTTAAAGCATTAAGGTCGGGTAGGATTTTTACAATACAATACAATAATAAAAAGTGAACTATTTACTTGATTTAAACTGTTTTAAGGTTATTCCGGTTTTTCATTATTGTTTGTGTCAATTTGTGTAGTCATTCCTAGGAAACTTTCGAGGAAATGATTGGGTTAGCCTGCAGGTTTTTTATTTCATTACAGATGGTCCATTCAAGGAACAAATTCCTTTAGTGTTCAGCTGCGTCTCTAAAAGCCAAATCCCTCTTTTTATATAAATCCAACCAGGTTGATCAATCCCACAATACCAGATTACTAAATAATCAGAAACACCTTCCTATTTACACGCTCCAGCATTCCCATACACAAGAAAACTTATATTATATAAATATTGAGCTGCAATGAGCATTTGTCACCAACAGTGTATTGCAGTGAGTATAGTACAGTACATTTTTATTTTATGTCTATTTTAAAGGGAAAGTTCAAGAATTTGGGCTATACACTCAGCCATAGTGTTTCTTGACAAACAGCAGTTTATCATCAACCTGGCACTACTGTGGATGTCTCTCCTGGTTGCCCGGCAACCTTACTGTGACAACAATGAAGTCACTTCGGCCAGCTGTTGTTTGTATAGTTGAAGCACAAAACTCCCTCTCATCTTTTTGTATGGATTACACACATGGTATGATGTGTAAATGAGTGTGCTGGTAGGCATATTTGGTTTAACTTTGGACAGAGTGTAGCTATTCTCCTCTGTTTCCAGACTTTATGCTAAGCTAAGCTAGAAGCCTCTTGACTCCAGCTCCATTCCTAAAGAACTATTTTACTCCAGGAGAAAGGGTCTTTCCATAACACCTGACACACACTACCAACACATTATACATTACACATTATGTGATACAATGTTGGTTGAATATCGGTAAAGTATTCCTTCAATGCACAGATATGAAATTGGAATGGTATCAATTCTCTCAAAAAAATGTTAAACTATTTGTTATAATAAAATATGTATGTAATAAAATACTCACATGCCATATGTACGTTGAAAGAGTTTTTCTGTGACTGGAGAGGAAAGAGGCCTAAGTCTACCCCAGGGAGGAGTTGCTTTATGATTTATGATTACAGGAAATAAAAAAATTGTTTTCAATGGACATATGACATCTGAAAAATTGCCATCAGTGATTAGAAACCCTTTCAAGAACAAAGTGTCGAAAGGTAAGCCTTCATGCAGCTTCAGACTTGGTTGTTAGTTTAATATGAGAGGGGAGAATAGAGATCAAACAAGAGAAACAAAACATTTTAGGTGGATTGTTGAAGTTTGTTATCTGCTCTCTTCACAGTTAATCGCTCAGTATTCTCTCCTTTTCCATTCCTCTCCCTCTGTCCAATTCTACATTAGACAGCAGTCTAGAGTGTGCTAGTTTTACTTCTCTATCTCTCTCTCACACACACACACACACACACACACACACACACACACACACAGAGAAAGAGAGTCTGGGAGTTGTTTCCTCTGTGTTTTGGCCTCAGCAGAAAGCAGTTTATATTTATAGTCTCTGCTGTAAATACAGAAGGGTTATATTTGGTTACTATGGCTCGGTGTATTTTTGGATGCCTGTGTCACTTTGGTGCGAGCCTCTGTAAAATGAACAAAAAATAAAATAGGATACAAATAACAGAGCCATTTCTGTCGCCAAGATTCTTTGACGCGCACGCAGGCATGCACGTACGCAGGCATGCACGCACGCACGCACGCACACACACAATCCTACAGCTTACCCTGTATCTAAGAACGAGAAAACACCAATTGGGAAGTTTTCACATAACAACACTTTAATCTGAAGGTACTTGTTAACTTACAAGAACATATGTTATTCACCATATAATAATAACAACAATTACCCCGTATAACAAGCTGGTTTGATGGCAGGTTGCTGTATGTTAACAAGTGGTGTGGTTGAGGTAAATTGATGTCTCCTCTCACATTTACTTCCAAAATGCTGTAATTGGATGCTTCTCAGAATTAGAACAAACAAGGGAGCATCATTCACAACCATTTTCTAATTAGCACAAAACAAAAAGTGCAACTGAATGTCACTTTTCACCTATTTGGTTGTAAATACATGTTTAAAAACAGTGTGTGTGACCGGGATAGGACACAGGATGGGGAAGGCAGTACAGTGTGCAGAACGAGCATCCAGTTTACTTTTCTAACACATGCCCAGTCGGTGCGCTTGTAGTGCAGACAGTCCACAACCAAATAGATCTGAAAAGCTAAAAGTTATTACAATTCATCCTGAGGGGAACATAAATGCCTGAACCAAATTTCATGGCAATGCATTCAATAGTTGTTGAGACATTTACTTAAAACCACAAATGTAAACCTCATGAGTAAAGTCAGGGGAGCAACCAAGTCAGTCAGAATTTGACTTTAATCAGAGCACGCCATTATACAATATCAGATAGAGGCTGGGAAATATCATAAACACATCTACAGTGGTGGAATGTAACTAAGTACATTTACTCAAGTACAAATTTGAGGTACTTATACTTTACTTGATTCTTTTCATGCAAATTTCTACTTCTACTCCGCTACATTTCAGAGGGAAATATTGCACTTTTTACACCACTACATTAATCTGACAGCTTTAGTTAATAGTTACTTTACAAAATAAGGTTTTTGCAAAACACATGTAGTTGATAAAATACATTGTTTTATTATAAATTAATCTACCCAACAATAATATGCCTACAAGTACAGCTGAATGATTAGCTGATTAAACACTTTTCCAGTTTCTAAATTTTTTTTTCTTTTTACTGTTAACACTTTAAGTACATTTTCCTGATGATACTTACATACTGAAGTACTTTAACTCAACACAGAACATTTTCAATGCAGGACTTTTATTGTGATGGAGTATTTTTACAGTGTGGTATTATTACTTTTACTTAAGTAAAGGATCTGAATCCTTCTTCCACCACTGCACTTCTGACAAATACTACAATATAACCACGCAGGGTGGTGATGGTGCAGTGGTTATGACACATGCCTTTGGTGTGGGAGACAGTGGGGTTCAATTCCCACTGCAATCAACCAGTCTCCCTGGGCAAGACACTTAACCCCTAGTTGCTCCAGAGGTAAATGTGTAGAACTATGAAAGAGTAACTCCGCCTCAAAGGGCTTCTTTGCTTCAGGTGAAGTTTGTTAAAGTGGTTTTGTGGTCACATAGGATCCATTTAGTTGCCACCTATTGCAGCTACCACTGGACACCACAATGGTCCAGCTGGGTTACACAATTGGGTGCATAGTTTGATGACTTTGGCAGGAAGAAAGCCTCAGAAAGTTTAGATAAGTTAGAGAGCGTGTTAGACAAAATAGAGTAGACAGTCTGTTGAGTGACTGCCACCGGAGAGGAAAGAGGCCTGAGTCTATCCCAGGGAGGAGGCCTTGAAAGGGGGTTTGACTGTTAGTCTCCCTACTGCTGGAGGGACCACACCCAGACCTCCTTCTCTCTCACACACACACACACACACACACACACACACACACACACACACACACACACACACACACACACAGGAAGCCAATCTGTCGGGCAGTCAACAGGGTTTCCTGTGGTTGAGGCAAGACTAGTGACTCAGATTGCTTGTGTTCTCAACTCTTCTGTCTTACCCTTTCCACTTCTATAAATTCATCTCCACTCTTTTCTCCACTCTCATCATGTTTTCTGTAGTAGTTTTGCGCAGTCTCTATTCTTAGTCTTCCACCTCTCCATCACCCACTCCTCTGGTGTGTTTCCTCTTGTTCGTTTTCCTCTTCTTAATGTTTACTTCTCCTCTCTACTTTACACTTCTTCATTTCCATATTCCACTTTGTTTTCTCCCCTCGTCCTCTCTTTTTAAGCTTCCATCCTTTGATTCCTCTTAGCCATAGAGAGCATTACTCCTTCTGTTGTTGTAATTATGTAGAAGGGGCAACTGGACTTGAGTATGTATGTTGCGTGCCCCACCCGTGTCGCCCCTCATGCATGCACACACCCACACCCACTCTACCCACCACAGTTACTAGCCTAAAACCACACACACACGCTCTGTGTTTTCTTCTGCTGTGTCTGGACTGAGAGGAAAGACATGGAATGGACGCTTTGGTCACATCCACTTTGAAAGCTCTAATAATCACTGAGCTGTTCAATTCCTTTGTCCCTCAAACCCTTCAAAACTTCAGCATGAAGATTAAGCTTTTCATAAGTCACCCTCAGCAAAGAATCAACAGCCCCTTTCACACGTGCACTGACCCTTTAAATACACTGGCAGTTTTAAACGTCACATCATGTGTGAAAATGACACATCGCTCTGGCAATCTGCCTATATGCACCATTACTGTAACTCTTCCTTAGCAACTCAATGTGAATTGAATGCAGTCACATTAAATGACAAATTTTGTTCATTTTAAGTCTATAGGTCATGCTAACTTTGCAATCCCCATCTCTGTTGACAAAATCCAGGAAACAAAGCCTCACACAACAAGGTACAACTAGGCAAGCTGTGCAAACCTTCTCTAGCTTTGGCCCTCACTGCATATCTCTGCATACAATTGCAAAAAACTATTAAATATCCCTAAAAACATAACAAAACAGTAACAGAATATAAAAGATTACTATCACAAACACTGTTCACGTGCTAAGTGGTTTTAAAAAGTCTTCATTCCTCCATCATTGTTGGCGTTCATTTGTTTTAGGATCAAACCGGAGTGATAAAGATAAGCATGTATCTTCAGTCCATGTAAGACATATTGCTTGTAGCAGCCTGTATCTGTAATAAGTGTATCATTAAAGTACAGGAGGATAAAGTGATGTAACTCTCAGCTCTGTCACGCAAAACACAGTCTCACCATCACTGTATCAACAATCTGATTTCCTCTTATTTGTTTAGAAATTCATTCTCACATTTCTTTACTGCTCTGCTTCTAGCGCACACGCACACACACACACACGCACACACACACACACACACACACACACACAGGAATGAGAGCACTTTGTGGCTGTGGAACTTTCTCTGCATCCTTTTCCTCTGATGGATTTTACGACTTATCACGGTGCTACAGGAAATCACTGTAAAGGTTATACAGTCATACACGCGTATGTATGTATGTTAAACTGTTAAACAATAGTTTAGCATACAGGTTGGTATCCATTACAGACAACACATATTCTTCTGTGTATGAAAAAAGTACGAACTCAAGTTGCCTCACTTTTTGTTTGACATGTCACAAACAGTTCTTAGTATCACTTTACAGAAGTGTATAAATCTTCTGTACTGATGTCCTATTTCAGCTGATATTTGATACCAGCATCGCTGTTTATCTAGTTAAAACCTTTAAAGGATTAAGCCGCTGGACACACACAGCTTTTAAGATCTTTGTCCTTTTATTGTCAAAAGATAAGAGGTGATAACAGGCTTGAGGATCAACCATTAATCCACTTCTCAGTATGTTTGAAGTTGCTCATTTCTGTGTTTGTTTGGCGAGTGCTCATGCGTACTGTTCATTTTCTGTAACAGTGAGACAGGTAAATTGCCCTGAGATGGAGAGACTTTACAATTATTGACTTTAAAAGTCTTTATTACCCATTATGTCAATAGGATTATTTTGAGACACACAAAAAGACAAATTCAGGTTAAACTGGCAATTTAAATGATGTATTCCTAATCTCTTCATTCTGCCTCGTCTTAATCCCCATTTTTCGACTTACTGCATCTTTTAAACAAACATTCCTGACGGTTAATTCACTAATCAGTTTGTTCAGAGAAATTTGATTCCTTCACTCTTTTCATCATGTCTTTCCGATCCTCTTAAATCCACTCCTTTAATCCTCCTCTTCTCTTCTCTCTGTCTGGGGTAGAGTTATGTTCCTGGTGCAGGAGGTTGCGACCATCTGGGAGAACAGGATGAAATGTGACAATGTAGAGCAGATAAGAACCGAAGAAACACTAGAGAAGAGGAACATCTGGTTCCACACTGGTGTTACCTTGGAGACAGCTGGTATCTGCCTCTGTTGCGGTGTGATGAACCTCTGGAACGATTTGGAGGAAGGATCATGTTCTGAGGTCCTACATCATGGCAGTTTGGATGAGGATGAAAATGGCCTCCTCTTATCCCTCCTCCTCTTTCCCACAGTCTCTCTCTGTTTTCATATTCTCTAGGGTATCCTCTTTCCTCCCTTCTCTCCCTCCACCCTGCTCCATGCCGATGGCCTCCTGTCATCTCTCCTCTTTCCCTCCAGTTTTGAACACCACCTAAAAGTGAGAAATTTAATATTGAAAAAGGACAGGAAAACTTATTTTCTTGATATGAGCGATAAGACCTACATCAACTATAACAACAATTTCCGTAATTTCACATACAACATTTCTGTATATTGTGTTCTGTCTGTGATCATCTCACTGGTTTGAAGTGCACCAGGCTCTAACAGAAAGGTCTGATATTGGGTATTTCTGTGCCATGATCAAAACTGGCCATTGGCAGTCAAATCTGATTAAACGACACCCAGATGAAGCAACTAATTGAGTTATTGGGTGTTAAACCTTTAACTTTAATTTGTTGCTTATTTAGTCTTATGTTACAGAGACATACTTATATATCGTTTCGTGCTTAAACCTGCAGTGACCGTTTTTTTTAACTTGAAGGCAGCAGTAACAAGATGTGAATAAAACATTGACATACCATTTAATTTTAAGTTGATAAGGCAAACTGTTTACTATTTACATATCCAGTTGTTACAGAAGAACATTACATTCATTCAAAATTGTGTTTCTGTCCATCTGAATAATAAATAAATAAATATGTCTAATGTCTGGTGCTGAGTAGTCTTGCTAGTCCAAAACAGCTTTCCAGAATGGGAGAAAAACATGCTCTGGTTTATTGGCATTTCTTTAAACCAATCACTATCGTCTTGGGAGCCAGTGGAGGTGGTTCGGGCATCTAGTAAGGATGCCTCCTGGCCACCTCCCTAAGGGGGTGTTCCAGGCACATCCAGCTGGGAGGAGGCCTCGGGGAAGACCCAGGACTAGGTGGAGGGATTATATCTTCAACCTGGCCTGGGAATGCCTCGGGATCCCCCAGTCGGAGCTGGTTGATGGTGCTCAGGAAAGGGAAGTTTGGGGTCCCCTGCTGGAACTGCTGCCCCCGCGACCCAATACCGGATAAGCAGGTGAAGATGGATGAATGGACTATCGTCTTGAGTGGCTACAAGCGCCGGATGGAGTAACGGTGCCTGCGCAAAATAGCCTCGAAAAGGAGCTTGTTTTGGTGGAACATGTGTATGTTCAAAATTTGTTCAAAATCAGATAGTCTAGCTAGCTGTCTCGATTTACCCTGCAGAGATGTGAAGAGCAGTTAACCACAAAGAAAGCGGAAGGTAATGGACAACCGTGTGGAATTTCCGGCGGCACCTGAACAATCACGAAAATGAAATGTCCTTGTTATAGACAAGGTGCTGATCAGCCTACCCAACAGACCCACCCACCCACAGAACAGCCCAAAAATCACAAATGCCATATCAAGGAGGACATGAACTCTCATCAAGTCTGACAAACGCTGCCAGTGTCGAAAGCCAAATTATTTAGAGAAAAATAAGTTTCATGAAACTAAATGCCTACAGCTCTCCTTTTCTTAAATGTCAACTGCCAGCGAACAAATAAAAAACTCCAACTAAGATGAAACATATGTTTTGTATTTATGGTCTGTTGCTCTACTAGTGGCAACAAAATCAATTAACAGACACAAAAATGTAAATGTCTTTCTACTCCTGTTTAGCTGCCATTAAAATCTATTTTCTCTTTCAGGAAAGCTTGTGACATACTTTTCACATGAGGAACTTTGACAGATGTGGCAGATTTCAAGACAATTACAAAGTGCTTGAAATAAAACATCAAGTCCAACTTTAGACCTTTCCAAAATGGAGCTGTAGCCTGCTAGGCTAAATCAGGCCGCCATCCTACCATTAATCCACTCACTGAGTGTGAAAGTACAGAAAAAAGCACTTGAAAGCATGCCATGCAGAAGTCTTTGTGCAGGGCAGGCCACAAGCACCAAAACCTTTTTAAGGTCCGTTTCTGGGGCTGGAATGTCTTCTGGAAAGGTTTCAGTTTTCAGACTGGGAGTTGAAATTAAACCAAAATAGGGAGACAAATAAAATAAGAAATTAAATGTTCTTCCTATGTCAGAGGAGATTTAAAGGGAAATTAACACTATCACAGGATAGATTGGAGGAGACAGGTAAAGTGGGGCTCGAAAGTTTGGGCACCCCAGTTAAATATTTTTATTAATGTGCATAAAGAAGCCAAGAAAAGATGGAAAAATCTCCAAAAGTCATCAAATGACAGATTAGACATTAGTATAACATGTCACAAAAATTTAGATTTTATTTCCATCATTTACACTTTCAAAATGACAGAAAAGCCAAGAGTCTTTCAATTCTTGTTTGAGGTATCTTTGCCCATTCTTCCTTACAAAAGTCTTCCGGTTCTTTGAGATTTCTGTGCTGTCTGTCACGCACTGCTCTTTTAAGGTCTAGCCATAGATTTTCAATTATGTTGAGGTCAGGAGATTGTGAAGGCCATGGCAAAACCTTCAGTTTACGCCTCTTGATGTAATCCACCGTGGATTTTGAGGTGTGTTTAGGATCATTATCCATTTGTAGAAGCCATCCTCTCTTTAACTTCAGCTTTTTCACAGATGGCATCAAGTTAGCGTCCAACATTTGCTGAAATTTTATTGAATCCATTTTTCCTTCTACTCGTGAAATGTTCCCTTGTGCCACTGGCTGCAATACAACCCCAAAGCATGATTGATGCACCCCCATGCTTAACAGTTGGACAAAGGTTCTTTTCATTAAATTCTGTGCCCTTTCTTCTACAAAAACGTACCTTTGCTCATTCGGGCCAAAAAGTTCTATTTTAACGTCATCGGTCCACAGAACTTGTTTCCACAATGCATCAGGCTTGTCTATATGTTCATTTGCAAACTTCAAACGCTGATTTTTGTGGCGAGGACGTAGAAGAGGTTTTCTTCTGATGACTCTTCCATGAAGACCATATTTGTACGAGTATCTCTTTTTAGTGGAATGGTGTACCACAACTCCAGTGTCTGCCAGGTCTTTCTGGATGGATCGTGCAGTCAAACGAAGGCTTTGACTTGCTTTTCTCACAATCCTGCAAGCTGTTCTGTCTGATATTTTTCTTGGTCTTATAGCCTTCTCCTGCTTTGTGAGCGTCAATTATTTTCAGTTTCAGTTTTCTAGACAACTGCTTAGAAGAAGCCATGGTGCTGATTGTTGAGGCAAGGTCAGATGAGTCTGGGCATTTAAAAGCTTAAGATTGACATCACCTGGTCTTTCCAGATGATGATTGAGAACAATCCATGACACTGTCAGGTCTCAGCTTTCCAAAGGAGGCAGTACAAGGTATTAACTCTGCAGGGTGCCCAAACTTTTGCAGATGCCATTTTTTTGTTTTCTGTTATTTTGAAAGTGTAAATGATGGAAATAAAAACTAACTTTTAGTGACATATTATACGAATGTCTAATCTGTCATTTGATGCCTTTTGGAAAATGTTCCATCTTTTCTTGGCTTCTTTATGCACATTAATACAAATTTTTACCTGGGGTGCCCAAACATTCGAGCCCCACTGTACATCACTTCTCTTAGTCAAAAGTAAAATGTACTCTACGCATGGGAGGCAATGTAAAGGAAGTTATTTTCATTTACTTTTTGTCGAGTTAGACCGAAATAAACTTAGGAGACGCGAAAGAGCAGCTCACTGTTGGAGTGTGACTGTAAGGGCAGGAGGGCAGAGGAGATATTTGCTGAGGAGACTAAACATCAGGCCTGATTCCAAAACAAAAACCAAACCAAGCCCTCAACGATACCACATAGCGCCACCACTAGTGTCACGCACACACATTCTCACTCTCACTCTCACACACACACACACACACACACACACACACACACACACACACACACACACACACACACACACACACACACACACACACACACACACACACACACACACACACACACGGTATCCCCACAGTTCTGTAGTAATGATTGGTGTCTGCGTCTGGCAGAAATGAAACACTGAGGTATAAAGCGTGTATAACCTTCCATCTATAAAACCAGAAACATCCTTGTGAGACCCACAAGGGTTGACTTGGGCAAAACGCAGACAGTTTGGCGCAATTTGGAGACTCTGTGCCAACATGGCAGACAGAGAAACGGTCGCAAAAGGTTTACAAGTCACAGGGTTAAACAGAAACTACAGGTTCACATTTCTTAAGCTACGGCTGAGTTGTCTTCTGAGATTGATCACTGAGCTGGATGAGTCTTGTACCAACATGGAGCTCAACTTAGCCTAACACTACAGTGAAGGGCATCACACAGACTGGCCACATTAACACAAAACAAAGTAGTAGGTGTGTAAGAGGGTGCATATGTTTGAAAAATCTGTGTATAATAAGCTGGAAAGGCGTCTGGAGAGTGTCAAGGCTCTGCACACAGCATCAGAAAGAGAACAACAATAAGAAACAAGGAAGAGAAACAGAGAGAGGGTGAAGAAAAAAGTAAAGACAAATAAAAGGAAGAGGACTTAGAGGGGAATGACTGAGGGTAAGGGGAGCACAGAGAGAGGAGAGACAGAATAGAGAGGTCTGTAATCAGTTAGTCTTGTTGTGTGTCTTAAAATAGAGCTCTCTCAGCCTATAAACAGAAACCTACTATTAGTAGTGCACTGACAAAGCAAGTCTCGAATCCAAACGTGCATGTCTGCGTGTGTGTGAGCACACACACATGGAGGTATATGCATTAAGGCTGCAGCACACATGGAGCTCGTTACAGCGTGGCCCTCTGGGTAATGTGGTTTGGTGAGGGGCACCAGAAAACTACAACCACAGATGAACTGTCAGATTAAAATGCTGCTTCTCAGTTTGGCTCCAGTATTTATCAGTTTTTATATAAGTGTGTTTTTACTTCCATTTACTTTGGACAGTGATTAGAAACAAAGACTAGCTCCAAAACATAAAAACAGAACTACTAGAGCCACTTAAAATAATACAGACATCATAACATTACTTTTATAATTTTTTGGGGGGCATTTTTGCCAATTTATTGGAGGTTTTACAGTATACAAAAGAAACACGGGAAGACAAATGGGACATACAGGTCCACAGCCAGATAATACACCAAGGACATTGTGGTTTTATGGTACTCATCTTAACCATAGGCCAGGGTGCCCTAGAAACACCATAACATTTCTTAATTCAGGTCAAAACGTTTTCTGTCTCTGACCTTTATTTAACCAGGATGGTCACAAGCACAAGACCAAAAAACATTTTTTCCAAAGAGTCCTTGCCAAAATAGCAACATAATTATGTTAAACAAAACAACACAGAACCAACATTCACAGACAGAGTGTTGAGTAAGAAGAAGAAAACTTATCACTGATCCCTTATGAACATACACAGCATATCAGCAAAGAGCTGAAGTACAGAGTTAAAAATGACAAACACCAAAGTATGGTTTAAATTTTGTACTACCTTGTCATATGCAAGTACCTTCATCATTTCAAAAAGAAATGTTACTGATGAAAGATTAATTTGAAACAGTACAAAATTTGGCAAATTTAAAGACAGATTTGCCATACTTTAATCGTGACCATTCTTTTGTTTTTGATTAAGTATGTGGGTAACTGTGTCATTTATAAATGTTTTATAATAATGTAATAATAATAATAATAATAATAATAATAATAATGTATACTATACAAGGAGAAATTACAATTTAAACTCTGTTGTTATTACACACATTACACACAGGCCTGAATTACACACACATGCTCAGTACCTATACATGCACTAAATAGAGAAATGTCAGAGTGGAAAGGCGCCCCAAACAGTTTGGTGCCTTGCAGGAGGTGAACTGGCACCTCTCCAGCTACCAGTCCACCACCATACTGGTCCGTATGGGGACTTGAACCGCAACCCTCCGGTTCAACCCAACCCAACTCCCTACTGAGCTACTGCCATATAATGTATATACATATATATACAGCAACATCTTTACAGACAAAACTTAGACAAACAGTACTGCTGATGCCCTAAGATGATGACAATCCTTCACAAACAACACCAGTCGCAAGTGAAAAGAAAGTGGTCACATGAACTGAAAATCTGTGAAAGTCAGGTATCTATAAGGACCATAGATAAAGACATGTGAATCATCCTTATGGCTCACCTGGTGTGGTTTTATGCCTATGTTCTGGCACACAGGGTCTGGACTGCAGGACTCTGCCTCGCTTGCTGCAGGTTTCTGTAAGTTTCTCTCTCAGGCAGAGAAACAGAGACAAACAGGACGACTGCAGTGAGAGGCAGACAATAAGATTACACATCTCAAAGGCATGCTTTTGGTGTTCATATATGGTAAAAAGAATCATACAATGAAACAAGCACTTGTAACAGAATACTATCATTTTTTTCCTTTCTCAAAGTCTTGCCACACACACACACACACACACACACACACACACACACACACACACACACACACACACACACACACACACACCCCTTTCTCTTTTTCTGTCTCCACTTACATTGCTGTCCAGCAACACAGTCTTCTCTGTGCCACTATGTGCCAGCAGGTACTTTGAGTGGAACAGTCGTCCATCAAAGCTGTGCCAAGGCATCAAGGCAGCGCTGGGCAGCGGGCAGCCACTGGCACAGTTAGCACCCAGCAGGTGGCTTAGTCCTCGGACGTAGAGGGACCCCAGCTGCACTGCACGACTGGAGAGGAAAGGCAGCTAAGAATGGAGGAGAAAAACAAATTTTATTTTACAGTTGGTTGATAGTATACCTTCATCATGAGGCTTGATACCTTGAAATATCTACTTTAAAGATGAGACAACGAGGACTGCAGCGACAGTGACTCTCTTTTGAGCTGCCAGCAGGTCATACTTAACTTTAACACAAGTGAAAATAAAACTTAAAGTGAAAGAACAGATCTTGACATATTTGTCATGACAATCACATTAACAAAGCTTTGATTTTAATTGGAAAAGGTAAAAAGTGGAGGTTGAGGCATCCATAACAACTGTACTTTCATTCAAAACACTACAAATATCATCATATAGCGTAGCATAGCATCATTCAAACAGTCTTGCTGTAAAGAGCCATGTGTTTATTTAATATGCTTAGTGTCACTATATGGAAAATAGAATCTGAAAATCAAACTCACGGTTACTAAAATAATTGTTTTTTCCCAAACCCCAATATGCATAACCTTACCTGCTCAATCCTGACACATAAATCAAACAATTATATATGACTGAGATCACTTGCCATCTAGACAGCTGGGTAAAATTGATTGGTATATGTGGCATTTGAATGAGTCTTTATAATTAAAAAAAAAAAAATGTTACACTACAGATTGTGACTAAAGACAGGAGAAAATGTGAAAGTGGTAAAACATTTTAGTTCAATATTTTTCTGAATGTAATGTTCCACAAGATCCTATGTTGTATCAAGTAAAGTGTTCCAATCCACAATTAACTATATAAATAGTGAGTCAGCAAGTCATAAAATATCCTATTCAACCCACATTTGGATAAAGAACTCTTTAAATCTTGTCTCAAATGCAGTAACTGGCTAAATGTATTATAAGAGAAATACAGATACAATATTTTCTTGAGATGTTTTATGTTTCCACAACATAAATGCTTGTGTAAATATTCAATAACAATGGATTCTAGTTTAAACTGAGCCATTAAAGGAAAAACAGGACGAAGGTTATGTTGTTTGCTGAAAAATACCATAAAAGGTAGCACCAGAGAGCGAGAAGAAAGACAAAACATGAGGAGGACAATTAAAAAAAAAGAAGAAGAGGATGATGAAGAAACGGAGAACGAGTTAACTGTGACGACAGCGGTCATTTACAAGAGGCAGATGTTCTGTGTGTGTGGTTTCTGCTCTCACCTGTCCTCTGGCAGATACACTGATAACAGTGATTGTGACACACACACACACACACACACACACACACACACACACACACACACACACACACACACACACACACACACACACACACACACACACACACACACACACACACACACACACACACACACACACCTGCCACCTGCTTCTAGTCAAACACATCTTCACCTTCTGAAAACAATGAACCACTGGACACAGAGACACAAAAGCCTGAAGGAGACCACCAACACAAAAAAGAGAGGAAGAAAAAAAGAGATAAAGAGCAACGTGAATAGAGACAGAAAAAGAGAAAGCGGTCGAGAGTATAAAGTAGAATAAAATAAGAACAAAGACAGAAACGGGTGTGTGTGTGTCCAGTGGGGTGGAGTGTGCTTGGTGTAAATAGCTCCATGTGGTGAGCGTCAGCCAGGACAGACAGGCGACTGTCGCCAGCAGCAACACTCTCTCTGTCACACACACACACACACACACACACACACACACACGCACACACAATCCCAGTCCCATGGGGAGGAATGTTGCAATGAAACTAACGTATCTCAAAACCTAACCACAACCCCTTTCCCCAGAACACACACATACAAATGGTGTGACTTATTTTCACTCAGTTGAACACACGCGCTATTCTAATATATTTGCTTATAATTGTTGTCTTTGTTGTGTTTTGTGGACACAAATAAAAGCTGGTTTTGATATTGTGCTGTGATGTGCTAAATGAAGTATGTTACTTTGCGCGCACACGCACGCACACACATTGTGTGTTAACCCACCTCTGGGAGTGTATGCAAATATATTCATATGTTTAGTTAGTGTGTGTGTAGTTAATCCATACACTAGTGACTCAGTTTACCCCCCTCACGAAGCTCTGAACTTCTCCCAGACAGCATATTCAAATCAACGCCCAGCCCTAATTATTGTGTAGAAAACAGACAAGCAGCAAAAATACAAATTACTTGACATAAGTATGGTAATTAAGCAGTAAAAATAAATGGGGCTACAACAAGGCAGCATACAGCCGTTTTCCCAGAGAATGGAAAACCGTAGCCTACTCTCTGATTTTTGTATCTGTAAGAGCTCACAAGTCATATCCACCGAGCTCACTGAAGACAAGTAATGATGCTGCCTCGCTGATTTCAGTGACACTTCTATCAAGAGGCTGCAACTGAATAATTGAGTATCACCATTGTTGATTAATCTATGAACAACATGTTTTCAATTCAATCATGCATTTAGTAAAATTGTGAAAAAATGGTGATGATGTAACATGTTAAGCCTACATCTGCAGGCAGTTTTACTTTGTTTGTACTTTAATACGGCACCAGTAATCATTTAAAATACTGCAACCTAACAAGATGATAACAGTGAAGCTGGAAGTCTTATTTGGTCTTGTCTCCTACACAAAGAAGAGCTGAACTTCCTAACAGCTGATTATCAGCTATAACATGTAAAAAAAAGTATCAACTTTAACTACAGCTGCTCTTCAGCATGTCACAATAAACCATCAGCATTCAGGTTGTGTCTGTAAAAATTTGATTTATGGCATTTATATTACACTTTTAAAAAAGAAATCTCAGTGAACTGATTTGTAAAAATCTATGATACAAAAATACTATTTGCAATACAACCACACTGCAGTTAAACCATAATTGTTTGGGTGTTTTGTTTATTTGTATGTCTTTCTGGAGACACAATCAGCAGTTTGTGTTTTCTCCTCTTTCTATTACTGGAAACATTTTCTGAGCTGTTTGCGACAAGAGGCCCTTCTTACTGTCAACTGCGGAGGCTATTGTCTTCTTGCAGCATGAAACTCAACAACCTTAGGGTGTATTGGGACAAAGGGAGTGAAAATCAGAAAACAAAATATGTGTACGTTTGTGTTTATAGCTGACCTTGATCTGTTGAAGCTCCTGAGGGGATTTTAGTCTCAGACACACAGCCTGACTCAGGTAAGCATCCAAGTCCTCTTGAGACAATGTTTGTACCTTAAAACATACAGTACACACAAACAAACAAGAAAAAAACACACAAACACACACATACACAGGACAATATATGGTTAGCCAATTCAATCACATCCCAGTGTGTCTTCTGTTTGGGTCAGTATGTTTTGTCTGCTCTCTGTGCCACAATTCAACAGAGAAAGAAACAATGCTGAATGCAGAGCAAGGCTGCCCAGTTGTGTGTACAAAACAAACAAACCCTGGAGCTATTTAAATGGAAGACTGACGAGGGAATGTGAATGCAGCAGTGATCAGACAACAGCTACTGTTGTCTGTCAGCCAGACTACTCTAACGGGCCGTCTAACAAGCTGCTCTTCTGTCTGTCTGTTGGTCTTTCATCCATTTAAAGGATTTGCTCCAACTGTCTGTTTTCCCAAAATCTGCATCTGTCTGGAAGGCTGCCTGTTCATCTTTCTGTCTCTGAGTTATGTTAGGTAAGATTATTTGGTAGAAAACAGGTCTAACCCACAAAGGTGTAGGGTTAACATCCTCATTTAGCTGGTTTGTTGAAATTTCACTGATCGTATGTTTGACCCTGGCAACACTTTAACTGAAAAAACAACACAGTTCCTTCATAGCAAAGTGACCTGCTTTTTTATTGGTAACTAGAGCTATAGTTGTAAAGCTCAATTGTAATGATTATGTTATAAACTTACTGAGTGAAATTCATTTCTATTTTGACATCAGGGTACAGTTGGAGAGGACGTTTTACAGCTTTTAAATTAAATGCCAACAGAGGTGTTTTTTGCCATTAAAGGGGAACTCATAACTCTAACTTCACAAAGAAAAAGTCCAAATAACTGCCTCAAGTGATGTCAATTTTGATTAAGGCTTAAGACTACAAGTTTGAAAAAAAAAAGAAAATCTGGAGGTGTGCCGTTAGAAAGAAGTTGTGTGAGCAGACCACTATAAGCAGTTTCTGACAACTCAAGATAACATTTGAGATTTATATTTTTGAAGATCTGTTTGTCATTAAGTTGCTATACAGTAAGTATGATTCTAGATTTCTATAATTTTTGTTTTGCTTCTGCAAAATGACGCATGTACCTTTATCCAAGTAATGTGATCATGTGATCTCTTTTGTGTTAAGCTTACTCAGATGACGTCAATGCAAAATGTATAAACCAAAGCGACAAACCTCTGCTTTTTCACACTCTTTGAAAAGTTATCACGGTGTTGGAGAAACAAGGCATTACAACAGGATTACAAACAGGACTTATGTTTATTGTTTGATTTACAACCATAAGAAATGGCTCTTAAAAAATTCAAAGCCCCTGGGTGGTTATGAGAGCAGTTGTTGACGCAAAAGCTGGGGTTACAGAAACCAGTGTCTGTGGCTAAAGTGGGCACCCAGTGGGTGATAGTGGCAACCATTAAGCCATTTAAAACAACACAAAAAGACTGTCAACAAGTGATGTTTAACTACAAATCACAAGTTGACAAAAGACCAGAATAATTGTTGTTGATGTTATAGACATAAAACCCAAATCAAAAGCTGATTTGTGTGTTTAAATGTCCCCAAATGCATTTGGTCTTTAATTTTCTATTTACCTTAATCACCAGGTGTACTTTTACTACCCATGCACATTACTGGCACTGATGCCACTGTGCTCATCTGCTAGATTTAACAGCTTAACTTATTCATTAAAGGCTAAGCAGTCACATCAATTACAGTGAAGTACCCATACTCAACATGACTCAAGAGAAAGTTGTAGTGGAATACATACTGGTATAAGATCAGAAAAAATCAACATGTATTTTTTTTTTTAAATAAAATAAATGACTTTCAATTCGTCATTGCTTCTATTAATATAAGTATTGGCTGATACAAATACAGGCTGATACATTTACAAGATCCATGAGATATGAGAGTAAATAAGTCCCAAAATCAAATCATTGACCTGCTTGTACTTTTTCCCGGAGGATTATATGTAGTTAGACAAAATGTTTCCACCTTTTTCTGTTCAATTCATTGAACTTACTAACCAGTAACTAACTAACTTAAATAAACTAACTAACTCAAAGAAACAAGAAAGAGTTAGCACTACCTGGAGGACTATGTAAGTGACCAAGCAGAGAACAGCCAGGAGGGAGTCTTCAATAGCTCCATATAACTCGGAGTACTCCTGGCAGTCAAAAATTGAAAGGAAGGCCGTCAAGCGAAGAGCAGAAACTTCAGGACTGGTGCTAAACCATAA
Organism: Percina caprodes; assembly: GCA_013375575.1. NCBI lineage: Eukaryota > Metazoa > Chordata > Actinopteri > Perciformes > Percidae > Percina > Percina caprodes. The sequence continues at coordinate 589,694 of JABXJD010000085.1, read as the reverse complement.
CAAGTCCAGACTGGGCTGATCACCTACACATTAAGACAGAGAAAAATACTGTATGGCTTTGTTCAAAGAGATTTGTCACATGAAATGTGAGATGATTTGGAGGTTTGTAAACTTAAAGTGCATTTGACTGACACAGTTTATCATTCTAGTGAGACTAAATCAACACAGAACTATGACATACAAACCAAACATCTACTCATCTTCTTAATTAGCATCAGCTGGTGTAACTACAAACCCCAATTCCAATGAAATTGGGACGTTGTGTGAAACGCAAATAAAAACAGAATACAATGATTTGCAAATGCTTTTCAACCTATACAGTGAACCCTCGCTATATCGCGGTTCACCTTTCACGGTCTCGCTGCTTCTCGGATTTGCATCGTGCATTGTGTTCTGCATTCTGCAAACATAATCAATGGTGGCATGTCGGTTTATATGAATCTTTTTGCCCAGAAGAAAAAAGAGCGACAACAACTACCGATAACTACCGGGGGCAGTGCTGATCTCCGCAATTTGAAGCCTTCAGTTCGTATTGATGATTAAAATTATTATTTTACAGTACAGTAGTTATTTGTAAAAAAACATTTATACAGTACTTTTATTTGTTAAACAAATGCTTGGGTTTTGTTCTTTGGTTTTAATGTATTATGGAACATTTCATCGTATAATAATTGTAAAAAAAATAAAGTTTACTACTTCACGGATTTCGCCTATCACAGGTTCTTTTTGGAACGTAACCCCCGTGATAAACGAGGGTTCACTGTATTCAACTGAATACACTACAAAGACAACATATTTAATGTTCAAACATATATTCACTCATTTTGAATATGATGCCTACAACACGTTCCAAAAAAAGCAGTGGTTGGGGCATGTTTACCACTATGTCGCCTTTCCTTTTAACAACAGTCAATAGGTTAAATTCATTCCCATTCTTGGTTAATGTACGACTTCAGTTGCTCAACAGTCTGGGGTCTCTGTTGTCATACTTTGCACTTTATAATACAAATTTTCAATGGGGACTGCGGGCAGGCCAGTCTAGTATGTAGCAACAGATTGTGTCAACTAACAATGGTTTTCCGAAGTGTTCCTGAGCCCACGTGGTAATGTCCTTTACGTAATGATGTCAGTTTTAATGCAGTGCCACCTGAAGGATCGACGGTCACGGGCATTCAATGTTGGTTTTCAGCCTTGCCGCTTACATGCAGAGATTTCTCTAGATTTTGTGGATCTTGGACTGTAGATGATGATATCCCTAAATTCCATGCAATTGTATGTTGAGAAATATTGTTCTTAAACTGTTGGACTATTTGCTCATGCTGTTGTTCACAAAGTGGTGAACTTTGCCCCATGATTGAATGATGATTGAATAGGTTGAAAAGGATTCCATTTTTATTTATTTACGTTTTAAACAACGTCCTAACTTCATTGGAAACAAGGTTTGTAGATTAAAATCTGATTTTTGTCGTAACCTGAGCCAAAGAATACAGAGACCAGTATATGAATAAACTAGCAGGTACAGTACCTGGGAAGCCAAGTGGGACAGGGTTGACCATGTCAGGTTCCTTCAGGTGGTTTCCAGAGTAGACAAACCACTCCCTGATTCTTGGAAGGTCAATACTGCTGCCTGAAAACATGCAAAGTCAAGGTTAGACTTGTATTGACTTTGTACTTTCATATTTTTGTATAAACATTCTTGTCTTTATTTCTAAACCTCAGTATAGACTAAGGTGTGTGTACAGTACATGTATGTCCATGTGTTTATGCACAGTCTACATGATTGGCACAATATGGCCTCTTCTCTGCAAGTTTGTGGGCGTCTACCTTCAGACCTACATTTGTCTGTTTCTGATTTGGTTTTCTGACTGTGGACATGGTGTTGCCAGAGTGCATGTGTATCTCTGTGTGTGTGTGTGTGTGTGTGTGTGTGTGTGTGTGTGTGTTTATGACCTCCAGTAAGTATACTGTCCTACCATCATGCCCGTGCAGCAGCAGCAGCCCATAGATGCGTTGTCTGCAGGGCTTGTAGACAAGGGCCTGAGGCAGTAACTCTGCGTTCTCCTCGTCCTCTAGAGTGTTGCTACATTCAGTGACTCCCTCAAACACAACACTGTAAACCATGAAACCTTCTGCTGCCACATGCTTCTCTCTACACGCCTGGGGAAAACCACAAAATAAAACATAATAAGCCCAAATGGCATTTGTTACTCTAAAAACATAAACAACAGAATGAGGTACAGAACATACCTTTAATATTTTGGGACTAAAATGTTTCTCAAAGGCAGAGGCAGAGGGAAGTGCAGACATGTCATCTTGCTGAAGAGCTTCTTGTCCAGGGAGTAGGTAAGAGCGAACCCCCGTCTTTAGTAGCTCTCTTTGAGAAGCTGATAGATTCAGAGACTGAGGGATAAGCCCAGTCTCTTGCTCTTCTCTGCCCCCCAAGGAGCTCACAAAATAGGATACAGCTAGCACCATCTGCCCCTGAGGAGCACCAGAGTGAGGTACAGGACTGTTTATCCTGGGAAACAATCAAATTGTTGTCATGTAATGACCTCATCTTAACTTTAACAAGATGAGTGCTTTTTAAACATTATGAATAAGTGCATGCCATATTCATGTTCTCATAATTACATATAGTCAATGACAAAGGTAACATTTATCTTAAAGAGGATAAGAATAAAAATTAAATTTCAATATCCATACATTTTAACAAATACTAACAGAGAGCAAACCCAAAAGCAAAACACCAGACACCTGTATGCTGCCATGGCGTTGTTCCTGATGTGCTGCATCTGCTCCTCTGACACCACATCATTACCTAGTAGACAGGCCAGCAGTGGTAGCTGGGTAACAGTCAATCCGATTGTTTGGCACAGCCTTTGTTGGTGGTACATGACAGTAGTGAGGCTGTCTATCCGCAGCTTTGCCACAGACAAGTAGAGGGCACTTTAAGAGATAAAAGTACATGTTCAGATCAGACATGTTATCCACATTTGCCATAGAATCTATTAATCTATCAATCAATCAATCAATCTATCTATCCAGTTTATTTATCACATGAGATCGTACGAGGTACAATTCCAGTGAAATGTAATCCTATCAGCTCCATCTGCATTGTGCATGATTCATCAGAAAATTTTAACTGACCAGCAGGTACTGTAGTGCAAGTCTACATATCTGCAAAAAATCCAACAAAGTCCAGAAGTATTAACAGCATGATCATTTTATCAAACCTGTCATATATGATGAAGTCTGAATCCTGTCCAAGAATTCCTATACTGCCATGCTGACGAGCATAGCTGGCAATCTCGTAGTCAGCCTCCCGCACTGAGCAAAACACTTCCTGGCCCAATGACCTGTAAACAGCAATAAGAACATAGTACCCAACAACAATAGAGACAATAATTCCACCATAAACAGAAATAACAAGAACCATCATCGGCTATTAGATCTAACCCCATCTAATGATGTATAGTCTTTTAAATACAGTAATACATTCACAGTGTATACATTAAGCACAAGAGGGCTACTTGTATGCTGACCTGAGAGCAAAGGGTGTGAATGATGCCAGACCAGAAGGCAGACAAAATAGCTCTTTACCAGGCTGCTCTCCATGTGCCTTGAGGTGACGAAATATTTTAGAAATCTCCCCATTCACTCTGTGTCTCCTCTTCACCTGTGGACAGAAGAGTTGATCGGTTGAGTAAACTCCAGGCTTTGCAAGTACAGAGCTCAATATGGGAGACGTTCAGTAAATCGTGTTTATATGATCTAAATACTGTGACATTAATAGCATCTACACTTTAGTGTTACAGGAAACAATGTGTCAATGAACTCTGCAACTAAACACAGTAGTGGATTGACTTTCAACATATTCAAGTTCAAACATTTGAACACCACAAGTTTACAGAGTATCCTTTCTCACCCACTCCTGTCTCTTCTGCTCTTCCACAACCCCATCAAAGAAGAAGACAAGTCTGATGCCTGCTGAGGTGAAGGCCTCCACCCAGCTCTTTAGCACATCCATGTATTCCCTCCACTGTCCCCCACACACCCAGTCCTTACATGAGTACCAGTGGCGCAGGCAGGCCATACCATCCACAACGAGTGTGGGGTCTAAATCAGAGTGAAAACAGAAACATAATAGAGAAGAGGCCTGCATGTTAACCCACTCTATGAAAAGACACATCCCCAGTAGTAGTCAATACACGTGTAGTTTCCTGTTTTATTAATCTTTTGGTTTACAAAGCCTACAGCTATTAGATCATCAAAACTTGTTCTCTTCAATGCTGCCAGTCATTCAGACTGATAGCCTTGGCTGTCACTGATTTCATTTTTTCTGTATTCCTGTTAGCACTACTGTTATCTTTCAAACTACTAGCTATATGTTGTTGTGAACGGCAGTGTTGGTATTGTGTATGTAACTACAACTCAGTTTAAAATTAGAAGTACTGGACAAACATTTAAATTATATTGTGAATTATAATGAAGTGCTTTTGATCATTACAACATATCTGCCAAAGGACTCTCTACACTGTTATCTGCTCCCATTAAAATTTCTTGTTTAATACACTAGAAAAAGTCAAATGTTTTGAGCCCAAATAGAATGCGATCTCCTTAGAATTCATTTACAGTTTGTGGCTCATCACCCAGACAAGACAGATAGGCCTACATGTGTGTTTTCACACTGAATATATCTATATCTAATAATATCTAAATATCTCAAAATGTCTTGATAAAACAAGCTAAGTGGATACACACTGTTATACTGTGTTGTATGTGATTGTGCAACCTTGGTGGTTTTTGGCAACATGTTGTCTGGCCATTTCTCTCAGATTCACCGTCACACAGGCTTCTGGACAGCAGCGGTCCATAAAGTACTGAAGACCTTTTACACCCATTTCTACGGAGAAAAAAACAGAAACAGTGACAGGGAATTCATTGGAAACGTTTAAGGTAAGGTTACATTAGCAATATGCTTAATCATTCCGTGTTGGTAACATCTTATATTTTAAGTGTTAAAAAAGTTTCACATCGCTGCAGGACAATAAACACGATGTGACAGCTTGCCAGGTTATTCAGTTGTTGTCAGTGTTTAACGTTAGTGAGAATAGACCTGAATGCTAATAGTTAGCTTAGCTAGCTTCTAGCCACTAAACTCATTTATTGCGAGACTACGTTTACTGTCCTTACAAACCAACTGGTCTTATACTAAGTTATGTCTGTAAATGCTTTCACCCCATGGTATTCCTCCATATAGTACATACTGACTTTAAAATCGTGGCGTACATGAGCAGTTTATCCGTGTACCGTTTACTTGATGTAAATTCAAATTACTTCCTTTTATCTACGCGTGGCGTCATCACGCTGCAAAACAAAGCACACGTGCTCAGCGCACGGAGACAACAAAGCAACAGTGTAATCTGTGTGATTAATCCAAATATAAAAGTGTGCAGGCATAAAATGCATCCTTTAAACACAGTTTGGAAAAACATCCTAGATCATCATTGTAATGATGTGGTAATGAAAATCTTAGTGTGTTTTTTGTGGGCTCAGTCCGCACATAATAACTCCCCAGGCTAAGATCAGAGACGGGCTAATTGCTCTCCAAGCTCTCCTGGAGAATGGGGGCTCTTTTCTAAAGTCACAAGCTATTAGGTCTACCTTCTCAACACAAAGCACCCCCGTCCCTTACACTCTATTGTCCGGTTGGAACAGGAATAAAGAAAGGGACATATGCTGGATGTCAATCCAGCTGTCAGCATCTGTCGTTCCTCAGCCAGATGCTCTGTGAACTGGGAGGACAATCCACCCCTCCCAGTCATCGGATCTTCAAGAGGGAGGAGTTATGTGGTAAATATGCCCCCAATAATTGAAATGGAGAGTTATGACCAATGGATTTATGAAGACCATAAGAATTTTGGTTTTAGATATAACTTGGTCAATGGTTTGTGCCGTGGTTCCAAAAAGACCTGAGACTATGATGATTGTAGCTCCATTTTAAGTCTATATGTTAGGATCACCTCAGTCTTGGGGAGGCTTTTAGGAAACAGGGCTCCAGACATGTGCAGATGTTGAATAACCAGCTGCTTTACATCTTCTTCTCTTGGCAATCATGTCTTAAAGTTAAATGTTCAAAAACTGTTATGCTGCAGAGCTTCAGGTAATTTCTCAGGTTTAGGTCCATGTTGATAATAAGACCAAATTGCTATTTGCATTTTCAAGTAAACAAGACACAATGCTTTACAAAGCAGAACATCAACATAACATTAAAAAAGTGTACTAAATAAAAGATGACTGATGACTAGCTTTATAACATCCACAAGCACATGTGTTATATATACTACAGTTGGAAGTTGTCCTGTAAAGTGTGGGTTTTTTCTAGAATGGAGTGATCTGTCAACAGATTAAGTCCTTAATGGATAATTTAGCTTTACATATTGTTCTTATCCACCATTAATACTATTAATAATGGGTTTGTCTGGGCAACAGGGTTTATATGGGAACTTGTTTTGGAATTGCAAGTCATAGTAAATAGGTTGTTGCATATATTTTGCCAATTTATACTGACTTGCTGAAAAGAACAGAAATGTCGTTGGCAAGAAGTCTGGAATCGGGATAAGGTTTTGTATTTTAAAACAAAAATGTGCTTTAATTTTTGTTTTTTAAGTTGATACCTTACAGTCTGTGGTATAGTATGTGCCCCATCAAACTCACACACTGACTTGATCAGGACCATGCTCAAAGTTACTGTCCCAGAGAAAAAATAGTTTGCACAACCTGCAGGTGTTCACACATGACACACACACACACACACACACACACACACACACACAATGCCCACGTACCTGGATGTGCACACATACTGTATACACATGCTTAATTCATGCCCCTCTATATGTGAACAGAAGACCAAAGGTGGGAAGGGGTCTGTGCCCATTCATGTTGGATCTTTTGAACTTCTTCCTCATTCTACACTTACTCTTCCTTCTCCTCTTCCATCTCCTCCCCTTTGAGTCTCTGCCCCCTGTTGCCTCCCCCCTCCTCCCCCAATCCTGACCAAAGCTTGACTCAGGAGAAACAGAGGCAGATGTTCCAGGAGCACACGACTGCCCTCAGCCCTACCCCCCATTCCCTCCCATTTGTACTGGATCAGCAGTTAACCCCCGGAAAGAATTGACCATACAAGCATGCGCGTGCGCACACACACACACACACACACACACACACACACACACACACACAAAGAACACCGCTGCACAAATCTGTACTGGCTCAACAGTTGTCCAACTGAATGAACAGCACACCAAGTGTTGCCCAAATCCCCTCAGTGCCCCTGATAGTAGCCACCCTGAGGTCAGGCCTGGTGTCAGCGTCCAGGGCCCAGGGTCTCTCTGGGCAGCTGGCTTGGCTAATCCTGCTGCTGGAGGCCACTGGTTCTCAAACTAAAGGCCAAGGACCCCCAGGGGGCCACAGGGCAGGGATCTCAGGGATCATGGAGTGTGCGATTTGTTCAAAATGCAGTTTTTTTGTTTGTTTGTTTGCTTGTTTTAAGTCCATTAAACATGAAATGTCATGGTGTAGCAAGACTTTAAATGTGACAACAATGAAATGGGAATTTAAAAGCCAGGTCATCATCATCACAAATATGATTCATCACAAAAGACAAAACTGCAAAGCCGCACATTTGAGAAGCATGTAATGTTTGCCAATTTTGCTTGCAAACTGACTTGATCAATTAATCAATGATCAAAATACTTGATTTATTGATTCAGCTTTACTTAATGGGAACAAGCAGATGTATGAAACATGCAGAATATGAGATGAATAAAATATTTTGTATCTAACGTTGAAGCTTTTGAAGTTTACATTTAAGAAGAATGTCGACATACATATTTTCTCACTAAATTGACTGTTTATCTTTTATCTTACACTTTATCATATAGCCTACTGTAACACAGGTATACTACAAGTTTGTGTCACACATTGAGACTAACAGGTGGTGTAAGTTGTTACATTCCTGACTGGGATGGTAGGTAGGAAGCCTTAGGTCTTTGTGGCTCAAATGGGGAGGGAACATGTGCGTCTCGAATTTCTGACATCACAGTGTTGTTGTTGCTGGGGGAGTCTTATCCATCAAGTCAGCGGTCCCGCCACACGACTCTTCATATCTATCTATTTATCTATCTATCTATCTATCTATCTATCTATCTATCTATCTATCTATCTATCTATCTATCTATCTATCTATATATATATATATATATATATATATATATATATATATATATATACATACATACATACATATATATACATAATATTATGGAACAAATACATAATGTATGCAATGAATCAGACTAATTAAATAACATAGCAGCACAGGCATTTAAAACACATGTCTAATTGAATATCGGTCTCTTTCAGCCGTCTTTAAACCCTTTCAGCCTGCCACAAATTAAATATCTCAGTCAGCCCAACGGCTAATCAAAAACCAGTATTCTTGTCTTGCTGGTGGGAACCCAGGCAGTATGGTCGGAGTCACATTTGTTCTGGCTCAAATTGAATGATCCAGAGTCCCTAGTGAGCATTGATTTCTATAACTGACCAGACCAAAGGCTGCCATGCTATGTGCAACAGTGTGTGTGTGTGTGTGTGTGTGTGTGTGTGTGTGTGTGTGTGTGTGTGTGTGTGTGTGTGTGTGTGTGTGTGGGTAGTTGGTGTGATGGCAATATTGTGGAGGTTCCCACACAGCCATCCATCCATTTCTTGGCATGCGCATACACACACACACACAGGCCATATGGCCACCTCATAACCCTTGCATGCCTCCACTGTGATTTGGCCCACAGACCCATCAAGCAAAGTAGCTTCACCTACAAAGGCATTTGGCCTGTAAATCAGAAGATGGAGAGAGAACTGAAGAAGGACAGAGGAAGGACTGGTAGATGAAAGAAGAGCGAGGAGGAAGACTAAGGGGATATAACATGAGAAATTACGTAAGAAACTTTATAGAGAGATAGAGATGAGGGAAGCCATTTGGTAGTTGGTTGTGGTGTTTGGTGAGCAGATGGCTGGGTCTCGAGGAGGGGCGTGTCTTGTCCTCGCGACCCTTCACAAATCACACGGTTTCTCCCCCGAGGGGCTCGCGACTCGCCGTTCAATAAGAATCAATGGGAATTACTTCGCAAGAGAAAGGGATGAATGGGCGGCGGGGCGCGAGACCTCTTCCTTTGTTGTCCCCCTGCGTGTCAGAGCTCCTCACACACACACGCGCGCGCGCGCGCGCGCACACGCAGACACGCAGTTACACATACACACATAGACAATAGGAAAGCACTTCAGTTAAACAATCGACCTCAAGTTAAACAATTTTTAACCTCACACACGCGCGTGCGCGCGCACACACGCACACACACACACACACACACGGGGATCAGATGGGAGGAGTTTCAACTTTCTGCTGTTTCCTTAAGACACAATTAGAGAATCTGCTGCCATAAATTGTGTTTTAGGGAAAATGTCCCACTCACCATGCCTTTCAGTCACGCTTTTCTGGCGTAATCGCAAAATGTGTGCTACGTCATGGTGATGAATGACTGATAGTAGGCTATATTGGCATAATACAGAAAGGGAGAGAAAAAACACCGGGTACCACTGAAAGTTGGGATGAGTGTAAATAAAAGGCTTCAAGAGAGGGATTTTACGCCACGCCACATAGGAGCATTGTATGCTATTGAGAAGGGGGCTGAAATCAACTGGTTAAATGAAATGAGCAGCTCAGCAGCGTCCTATAGCTAAACACACATACAGATATCTGGAAAGACTATGGCAGGCAAAGATAATAGTGTTAAAGTTTAAGGTTAAAGGCCCTTCAATCAATCTCACGGGGTGTAAGGAGCACATCATGGACACCAACCACATTAGACATAGGCTTCTCATTTATCAATACACTGACCCAGAGGGAGTTATAGCCATCAGGGTCTTCAAACATATGCAATGAAAGGACAACACCATCTCTGCACAATGCATCAGCACTGTGTGTTTGTGTGTGTGTGTGTGTGTGTGTGTTTGTGTTGACTGAAATGTCCACAGTGATAAGATGAGATTGAGGGCCTTGTTTGGGGATAGCAGCAAACCAAAACAGTGAGCAGCTTCAATTAGAGTTGCTACAGTAATTAAGCCCCCCCTCCATCTGTGTGTGTCCTCGTAAACAATGGAAGTGGTGTACTCTGCAATACCTGCCCAATACATTCACAAAAAAATCATTCAGAAAGGAGGCATCTCTGGATCTTTTTTACAATGTTTTGTGATTGTGAAGAGGTTGATTTGATCGACAGATGTAGAAGCTAACAGATAGATAGATAGATAGATAGATAGATAGATAGATAGATAGATAGATAGATAGATAGATAGATAGATAGATAGATAGATAGATAGATAGATAGATAGATAGATAAATAGATAGATGTGTCATATAAATTCCACCTTTTTCCTAGATGTATTTTTATCATTAATGTATAATCTATGATTAATTGCAATAGGCTACTTCTTGTCTTAAAAATTATAACCTCATAAGGCAATAATGACTCAGAATCACAAAACAGAAGAACAGTTTGGGTGATTTTCTTATTGTGTTTGTTAGGTTTAACGAAAGATGGCATTATTCATAGGACTACAACATCTTCAGTTACTTAACAGCCAATGATAAGCTTATGATAACATCATGCCAACATATGCGAATTCTTCCCCACATTTTTCTGCAGATATACACAGATACATGTATGCAAATTAGACAGTGGTTCCATGTGTTGAGTCAGTGTTATGTTAACATACTTACATTGTAATCATGGTAACTGTTGACTAAAATGTTTTTTCTCTTGCGATTGTTTGCAAGAAAATGTGATATTTTGTTATCAAGCATATAATTACTGTTTATGCAACAGGTCATACTCTCTCTCTCTCTCTCTCTCTCTCGCTCGCTCGCTCTCTCTCTCTGGTGTTGTATTATTGTGGGAGAGCAGGTGCTGCCGGCCCAATTACCATACAGCTGAAAGCACAAAGAAAAAAAACTTTACTCCATCCATGCCTCCCCTCCTCCCCCTCCTTCTCCTCACAAAGTCCCTTAATGACAGCCACGCGAGTGACACACCACCAAGTCTTTTTTTACTGCCTCTACCAAAGAGCAAGTACGGGAAATACAGAGGCATGCGGGGGAATAGGTTTAGGTATGTTGGCTTACAGCCACTGTGTGCGTATTTTGGTGCGTCTATGCGCACTTGGTTTAGATGTTTTCCATATAAAGCTGTTCTTTATCCATTCAAAATATAAAATATAATTTAGTTTAAATACAGAAAGTCAATGGGAATTTGGGAAGTCTTCGCAATGAAGTCAGATTTATGGGATGAAATATCTGGCATATTTGGAATACATGTATGCCAAATATATTCTTGGCATACGTTTATGTTAAGTTAAAGTACAGGCTAGTCTATTTTTTTAAAGGGAATCAGCCGAATAGATCGAACAAATGCCCTGTCTGACATTTTTATTCACCATTAAACCAGTAAATCAGAATACCAACATTTAAAGCAGTTACGTTAGATTACATAAAGTAGAGCTGGATTTGGAGAGGTATGGTGTAGGACATCTAACCAAGAAATAAAGATAAGGTAATAGGAACAAATCGACTTGTTTTGAGGGTGTGAACATGTGAAAACCACGGCAGGGGTAACACCATAGGAATGTGGCGGAGCAGATGGTCGCTGTAACACAGTTGGGACGGCTGTCGGCTAGCCATGCATGGAACTGGCAGGCCAGGGTTTTACCATAACCCCAAATATGAGAAGCCACCGTCAGACTGGCCGCTGCGTGTATAAGTCACTTGTTGCTGAGATGTAGAGGATTCTGTGCAGAGGTTAAATAATTTGTCGGAATGTAAATGTGCCCTGTGTGTTGTGTTGTAGAGGAGGGAGGCATCAGGGGAAGCAAGGGGTTGTTGCACATTTAACAGCTCACTAGCCATTTGGTCTGTCCCTTTGAGAGAAAGGGAGGAGGGGGGTAGAGGGGCGGGTTTTGGAAAAGTTGCACCCCCCCCAACCACCACCACCTTCCTCCCCCCTTCTCTTTCTTTGTGATGGCCCCGGGGCGGACTTGTGGTGGTGGTGAAGGGAGGGGAAGAAGAGGAGCAGAGGGGCTCATTTGCATATTATTACCCTAGGCCTGCTGGCCCCGTATAAAACCCTGTGCAGGGCAGGAAACCCATCAGACATACGCACTGTTATTCCGAGAGAGGCACAGAGAGACGGAGACTTAGCATCAGCATATCATTATATCAATCAAGTGGGAAAATAAACAAGGCCGTCGAGAGCTGCCTCTTTCTCCTTCAACGACTGACTGGAATTAACTGTCCACCCGGGATTTCATTCACGCTTCTCCAAGGGGATCCTTCTTCTGAGGATTACTTTACACCGTAAAACTTTTTTCTTGTTTTCTCTCTTGTCAAAAACCCGTTCGTCGTATGGAAAAATAGAGGGGCAGAAGGCAGACGCACCAAAGTTTCACTTGATCTTCCCTCCTGCGCTTCAAGAGTTCACCTTGACTGTGACATACTGGAAAGCCTTTTTTTACTTTCTTCATGATTGTTTGAGCCGGGCTACATCGACCTGTAGAGCTTTCACTGCTTGTTGAAGGGCTGTCAACACAATGGGACGCCTGTGTCTGCTCCTGGTTGTCACTTTCTCCCTACTCACCTGCCAGGTAGGCTCAATAAGATGATAGGCTAATATTAAAGAGTATTATAACGCACGCGGTGTCTGCAGACTTTAGTGGCTGTAAAACGTTTTAAAGTAGGCTACTTCATGGAATTTGCTTATATTTTCAAATACATTCTGAAGTTACCTGTCTCAAACACATTGGGGTGGTTGTATGTGTGTTTTAGGTTTTGTGCTCCGGAATGTTTGAGCTGAAGCTGCAGGAGTTTCTCAACAAGAAAGGGATACCGGGGAACTCCAACTGCTGCCCCGGTGGCTCTGCTCATCCGCAAGGCCAGCACCAGCAGTGTGAGTGCAAGACTTTCTTTCGGGTTTGTCTGAAGCATTACCAGGCCAACGTCTCCCCCGAGCCTCCCTGCACCTACGGCGGTGCTGTGACTCCCGTCCTCGGCTCCAACTCCTTCCAGGTGCCGGAGACCAACGCGGAGAGCTTCACCAACCCAATCCGCTTCCCCTTCGGCTTCACATGGCCGGTAAGTGTTTATAGACATCTTCTGACAATTATTATGTGCAATACTGTATCTCTGCCCCTAGGGCCATTACAACCCGGATTTTTTTACAGTAGAATATGAACTCTATATGCATTTAATTTATAGTTTTGATTTGATATACTATTTGTGGTATATATTATGATTAATGTCATGAGGAGTAATGGAAACTTGGAGACTGCGAAGTTATTATAGTAGTAGTGTTATTCCACTGGGGCATATTAGCTTTGAAGAGTGCAAAACGCAACAGATGCTCTCATACTCAACACTTGTGAGGGTCTTTGTCAGTACTGTGTGAGAGGGGCTATTGTAGTAATTCTGTGCTCTTTGGTAGGATAAAACGGGGAGGGGAGGAGGGCGTGTGTGTGTGTGTGTGTGTGTGTGTGTGTGTGTGTGTGTCGAAGAGGGAGGGGGGTGTTTTCACCAAACGCTCCTCTCCTCCGACCAGGCGTGGTGGGAAATTTAACATCCTCTGAGTTGGCACATCATTGGCATCGCAGCGTGAAATTCCGCCTCGTTTGGTTTTACTGCGGTGTCAGAGTGTCATAGTAGCAGGGGTGTGAAAAAGGAGCAGGTAGTAGCCCTTATTAGGCCCCTAATCAACACGGGAATTAGGCTGTGAAGTTTATTGGGAGGCCTCCTAATAGCCCTCTGCTGCTCTGCGGAGGGAGGGAGGCCTCCAGGCTGAGCAGCTGTTGACTCTCTCTGTCTCTCCTCAGGGGACGTTTTCACTGATCATTGAAGCTCTGCACACTGACTCCCTGGACGACCTGACAACAGGTGGGTGATAGCCAGAGAAGGCAACAGTGTAACTCAAAGACAGGCCAGAAGGCTTATAGAGACCTTGTTTTTCTTTCAGTAGCATGTTTTTTCACTTAGTGCTCAGTCATTAGTGCTAAAGAGGACAATAAAACGTTTGATGAATGTTCTCCAACAGTATGCTGACACATTTATCAAGAGCATCAGGGCTTTTGCCAAGTAGATGACTTATTATTTGATTTCCGTGGCCTTCTACATATGGGCATATACACTTTTAAATTTGATGATAAATAACTTGATAAAAAGACAGTTTATGTGTCAAATGTCTCTACAGCTGGAGGTTTATTTAACAACACTTAAGATAAAGGCCACCCACAGTTTTTGCAGGTGCCAGTTGAGATTTGCCCCTACAGTGTTATATTCACTGTTGTTATCTTTATGTACTGCTCTTATCACTGCACTAATGATGACTAACTGACCACAACATGAAAGAGTGTGTGTTATTGGTGGTTGTGGAGATAATAAAAAGGTTGGCAGTCACCAGGTGTAACCTACACTCTATTTTCTTAACAGGAGAGTGCACAATTTGAATAAAAAAAAGATTTTTAGGGACTAGAATCCTAGAATACTGTCTTAAAACCGTTAAAAAGTATTTTATTTCTGGCAGTAAACCATCTTCCCAAAACAAAAATACTAATGTATGTGGGATTGTCTTTCTATAGATGGCTAAACAAAGAAATGTTCTTTATAAAAATTTTTCCCAAATATCTTAAATCTAGTAAACAAATGAGAAAAAAAAAAAATAAAAGTCACGATTCATGACAATTACAGTGTCACCCCCTCTGCTTTCATAGCACTTTTTATGTAGAACATCATGCTGCAAGCATTCAATCATAACACTAGTAGTAAACAGTAATAACATATGACCAACAACAAGCTGCATCATTGACTTTTGCAGACAACCCGGAGCGTCTGATCAGTAGAATCACCACTCAGCGTCACCTCACTGTGGGAGAAGAGTGGTTCAAAGATATGCAGACAAGTGGCAGAACTGAGCTGCGTTACTCCTACCGCTTCCTGTGTGATGAGCACTACTATGGTGACGGCTGCTCTGTCTTTTGCCGGCCCAGAGACGATGCTTTTGGCCACTTCACCTGCGGTGAGCGCGGGGAGATCATATGCAACTCTGGCTGGAAGGGACATTACTGCACTGAATGTAAGTGGATTTGTTTATTTAACCAACACGCTATCATTCAGGCTGTGTTGAGAAACATGAGGACATGCCATAAATAGGGGCTAAAATGGAACAGTTGTATGTCTAGTTAATATATAAATTCTCTGGCAGCTGCATGTGGGAAAGATAAGCTGAAGGAGCAATAGTAGGTGCTGATGTTTACATTGAGTGTCTGATCCCAAAATACTGCCTCAAAACATGAGGGAAAATACTGCATGCTTTACATAAGTAATGGCTTAGAGAGGAATCACTATCAGCTCAAGAATGTATTATTTAAGTCAGAAGTAAGGAGCTATAAACTAACACTGATGAGTCAAAGGCTTTATAAAAGTTTATTACTTTTCAAATGTAATCACTTGTCTAACTTTATTGTTGAGGGACTTTTTCCACCTCCTAATGCGGGGCCCGTGTGCAACAGGCGTCAGTTAGTTATCCCACAGCACCAGAGGCTTCCATTCTAATGAGCCGCAGTGGCTCCTCAGTAATTCACACGCCGCGTGCCTTCCATTAGACCACTGGGGCCTCCTTGCCCCAAACCTCCTCCCCGATTGGCCAAGTAGGGGTCCTGTATTGTTGTGCCTCAGGCTGGTGATTGGCCGAGCGGAGTTGTGTATTGTTGTGGAGGGGGCAGCTGCTCGGTGAGAGGAGACAATGGAGCAGCTGTCTGGTGGTTAGCTCCACACAGACCAGCTGGCCCTAGGGGGAGGTGGAGGGGAGTGAGGAAAGACGGGAGGAGCGGAGGAGGGAAAGGATGAATGTAGAAGAGGAGAGGAAGAAGAGAGGAGGAAAATAGAGGGGATAAGTTGATGGAAAAGGAAGGGAGGAGATGAGGATCTGAAGTAGGAGGGGAGAGAGGGGCCAAGGGTGAGAAAAGGGACTTCTGACCCACACAGTCAAGGGGAGAAAGGAGGCTTTGTGTGGGATGCTTTTGTGTTACAGAGAAACCATGTTAAAGGAGAGGACTTGTTGGCTTTTTCCCCTATTTGGTGACCAAAGCTCCCTGTGGGCTGTTAAAGCTAGAAGATAACATTTTCAGTAACTTTTGCAGCATTTAGGAAATCAACACATTTCAGCCGGTGGTCAGGGATGATCTAATGACCCTCAAGATTTTATCCCTTTCTATTTTGGCAACTTACCCTTACATGAGCCGCAAACCTCTTTCTGGTTTATTAGGCCTCTATGACAGGGAGAATGCAAGAGACAACAGACAGGTGAGCCTGTAAACAAATTGGAAAGGCAGACAGACTACCAGACAGACTGATAGACAGACTAACAGATAAGAAGGTTGAGGTGCCAACCAGACAGGCTGGCAAGCATGTAGCCGTTTGAAAAAGTGCTCTGTGAATGGGAGAGTGATGTTAGGGCAAACATGTTTCCAAAACTGCATTTCCCATGATTCACCTGTCATTTTCTGTTTCCTCCCTCCTTGCAGCAATCTGTCTTCCTGGCTGTGATGAAGAACACGGCTTTTGTGAGAAACCTGGAGAGTGCAAGTAAGTCACACGGACAATGAACATTCAGTCTTTTTTTCTGGGAGTGGCTTGGATCATAAATGTATAGATAGATTGCTATTAACACAGTATTTACAAAATGTTGTGTTCCCAGGTGTCGTGTGGGCTTCAGTGGGCGTTACTGTGATGACTGTATCCGTTACCCAGGCTGCCTTCATGGCACCTGCCAACAGCCCTGGCAATGTAACTGTCAGGAAGGATGGGGTGGTCTCTTCTGCAATCAGGGTGAGTTTATTAAGAGATTTACTATTTTTTTGGAACCATGTAGCACTCAGTCATCTCTCTTTGGTTCATATTTAAACTGTATTATTATTATAGCTGTACATGTTTTTAATTGTTGCTTCTTGTTTTTGTCTCCAGATCTGAACTATTGTACACACCATAAGCCCTGTCTTAATGGAGCCACCTGTACCAACACAGGTCAGGGCAGCTACACTTGCTCCTGTCTGCCTGGATACACAGGTGCCAGCTGTGAAATCCAGGTCAACGAGTGTTCTGGAAACCCCTGTCGCAACGGAGGCAGCTGCACTGTGAGTATCAATTTAAGAGAAGTGAAGTGTTAATTAAAACAAGTATTTTCATGGAAACCACATGTGTGTAACCACTGTTTGCATTATTTCCAATATAGGACAACGATAATGGCTATAAGTGCACTTGCCCACCTGGTTTCTATGGCAACAACTGTGAGTTAAGTGCCAATACCTGTGCAGATGGGCCTTGCTTCAATGGCGGCCGTTGCGCAGACAACCCTGAAGGTGGCTACTTCTGTCAGTGCCCAATGGGATACGCTGGCTTTAACTGCGAGAAGAAAATCGACCACTGCTCCTCCAACCCCTGTTTAAATGGTACGTTGTCCTCTGTGTTTGTAAGTTCACCTACAATTAAACCTAAACCTAGAATTAAAATATTTGGAGACTAATCCTCTGCCTGTTTCTCAATCTCTCTCCCTCTGCAGGTGCAGAATGTGTGGATCTTGTGAACTCCTACCTCTGTCAGTGTCCTGAAGGATTTTCAGGTTCAAACTGTGAGGACAGCAGCAGTGCCTCTGGATACTGTCTATCCTTCCCTTGTCAGAATGGTGGGACGTGTCAGGAGGGAGTGAACAGCTACACCTGTACCTGCCCTCCAGGTATGACAGCACTTAACTGATGTGCCTTGTGGGATTATGTGTACATTATTTGTTATATGTATGTAGTTTGTTTCTAGACTCTTAATCTCTGCTTCTTCCAAAGGATATACGGGTGAAAACTGCAGCACCCCCATCTCCCGCTGCCATCACAACCCCTGTCACAATGGAGCAACCTGCCATGAGCGCGGTGGTCGCTATGTGTGCGCCTGTGTTCCTGGCTACGGTGGTCACAACTGCCAGTTCCTCTTACCAGAGGCTCCCAGGGGTCAGCCAGTGGTGGATGGACCGGATCGACGATATTCTTCCCTAGAAAGTGAAAATATTGAGGACGAGGAGGATGACGACAGTGGATTCCCCTGGACGGCTGTGTGTGCCGGTGTCTTCTTTGTTCTTGTGATCCTGATTGGCTGCTCAGTACTGGTGGTCTACATTCGGGTCAAACTGCAGGAGAGTCACAGTCACCATGGTGACAGTGTCCACAGCGAAAGCCACGAGACCATGAACAACCTGACGACCACCAACAATTGTCTCCGCAGTGACAAGGAACTGGGCACTATGATGACAACGTCCATAAAAAACACCAACAAGAAAGCGGATTACCATTCGGACCTCTCTGGATCACTGGTTGGTCTGAGTGGAATCAGCGGGCTTAACGGATCAGAGAAGAATGGCTTTAAGACTCGCTACCCCAGTGTGGAGTACAACCTGGTCCATGAGCTCCTGCCTGAGGAGCTGCCGCTGTGTAAAGAAGAGGAGTGTGATGAGCCAATGGTTAATTGTGAAATGCTGGATGAGTCCAACTCAGAGGAAAGATACAGGAAGAGACAAAACAGGTACATACAAAACATATACTTGGGCAGGTAGACTGCTTGGAAATGTTGTTAACCTAAATGCAATGATAGCATATTTTGTGTGAAGGAAGGAATTTCTGAATCTATTTTTCTTTGTCCCACAGTGACGCATCAGAAACAAAACAAGTAGAAGAGTCACCAGGCTGCAGCGAAGTAAAATATCAGTCATCAAGCGAGTTGAACTATCACGCAGCAAGTGGTCTTAAATACCACTCAACCAGTGACGTCAAATACCAGTCAACCAGTGATGTTGAATACCACAGTCCCAGTGACAGCAGGTACCAGTGTACCAACGACACCAAATACCAGTCCGTCTATGTCATGTCGGACCAAAAAGATGAATGTATCATTGCTACAGAGGTCAGTACACAAAAATAGAATAATGTGCCAGGCAAATATACCAAATAATTGTAACTTTCCCCAGCACACATGTAAAAACAACGTTAACACTGACTTTTCTTATTTTTGTATTACAGGTATGATACCAGTCCAGACCAGATCAGACCAGTTTCCTGTGGTTGATGGCGGTCCACACACACCAGACCTGAGCAGTAGAGCTCAGCTTGTCTCCAGGAGGTTTTACTCCTGCTGTTTGCTGCTGTTCCCTGGGATTTACCGGAGGACTTTGAGCCAAGGTGCTGCTGAGCCAGCACAGTCAGTACCGACTTGGCATGGACTTAGTACTACAGTAGTACTACGGGTGAATACTTAACATTTTTGACCTGCAATTGATGTTAGGTCTAATGCTGACTCAGTGCTATGGATGAAGAACCAGAAGACAGTGCTAGCACTCGTACAAACTTTGTATAGAAACAGTGCTGAATGAGTACTCATGCAGCAGTGGAAGATTTACCAGGACTAACAATGGAGTATTGACTTTAATGTTGACCAATGATATTGTAGTACCATGGAGTACTGGTTAAATGAACAATGTAGTACATTCGGCGTACTGAGAACTTTTTAAGTAATGTTGTAGTACTGTTATGTACTGTGGTTTTACAATGCAGTTTAATAGCTGTTGTGGATATTGGACAGTTCATGTTCTGTGCAGTGCTGCAGAGTAAAGGATGAAGTAATAATAGTATTCCCTGTACTTAATTTTTAGTACTGCTGTATTGTATTTATTGTTAAAAAATAATTAAAATCTAAATTGAAGCTTTCCTGACAAAACAAAGTTAAAAACAGTGGGACTTCTACAGCAGCTGTACATCTTTAACCCTGCAGCACTGACAGAGACAGTGTTGGCTGAGCTGGTTCTCAGCAGAAAATAGAGAACTGAAGACTCCAGTAGTGACTGCAGATCGATCCAACATGGATCCTGTTGGGCCATACTGGCCCCCTGACCCCTGAAGGTTGAGATACAAAGGGCAATGTAATGGGCAGGGCAACTTTTAAAACACAACAATCAGGGTAAGATAACAAACAAAGGAAGAGACGTGAAACAAATCAGACAAAACATAAGGGAAGTGTAATCATCCAATACATATTTTTTCCTGGCAGCTCCATTGTCCACAATTTTTTGACAAAATTACCTGAAAGAAGTTGCAAAATTCTCCTCTGAGGATGCTGTTGTGTTTCCAAGTAAACCAAGCTATAAAAGACTAGTCTTAACTGCCAAGACCTCATTGCACTATGGAGGTGTGCGTGTGTTTCTGTGTGTGTGTATGAGTGTGCGTGTGTGTACAGAAGAGGTGATGATACCTGTGTGTGGTGTCAAATGTATGCACTGCCCACACCCGCTCCCTTCACTCCCAGTCTTCCACTATTAGCCAATTGAAGGACACCATCACCCTGCCTGCCATTGGTTAGGATCATTTGTTTTATTTGTTATCTAAAGAAAGATGTATTCTTTTAATTTAATTATGTAATTATTTGTGTTCCATCTTGTTGTGACTTTGTTTTGTTAAACCTGTTATAATTTAAGTTTTTATTTGGCAGATAATGTATGTATGTAAGTATGTATGTATGCATGTATGTGTTAGGCACTTGAGACCCCTGTGACTGTGTTGTATTTAAGAGAAAAGTCGTATGTACAGAGCCTGTCATTTTTATTACTGGAAACAGCGCAATATTTTTCCAAAATAAAAGAGGAATGAAATATAACATGTCTGGTGTTGAATGATTTTATATTTATATGTGGTTGCTTTTTCTTTGAAAATATAACGTACAATAAGGAGAACAAAAAATATTACCTGACAGCAATGTGAAGTAAAGCGTTCATATCTATTGTGTACAACTAATGCTTTAGCTATATTTTGGAGCTTTGCATTATCACAAAAGATGGCAAAGCAAATCATTAGCAATAATTTAGTCTCATATGAAGACATTTTCACTTTACATTTGCAGTTCCCTCAGTTAAGTATGGTGTGTTGGTATTTGCGTGTGTGTGTGTGTGTGTGTGTGTGTGTGTGTGTGTGTGTGTGTGTGTGTGTGTGTGTGTGTGTGTGTGTGTTGGTATTTGTGTGTGTGTCTGACACAGCAGAAGACTGTCTCCTTGTGGAACCACTAAATGAGACAAAGACACACCCCATAATCATAAACCACTTAGCTAGCCTGCTCTGAGGCCAGAGCCATCTCTTTGTGTGAGTATGTGTGTGTGTGTGTGTGTGTGTGTGTGTGTGTGTGTGTGTGTGTGTGTGTTTATATTAGTCTGTGTCTTCATGTGCCTGTAAAGGAATGTTTTTTCTATAAGCCTCTTTACATGAGCATCAGCGCACGCATGTGTGTGTGTGTGTGTGTGTGTGTGTGTGTGTGTGTGTATGATCTTGTTTTAAGCGGAGGGGTATTTATAGCTGGAGAGAGTAACCACCAGTCTGGATTTAGTCCTGGTTGCCCCTGCCTAAATACTGTGTGTGTGTGTGTGTGTGTGTGTGTGTGTGTGTGTGTGTGTGTGTGTGTGTGTGTGTGTGTGTGTTTAGCGACCACTGTGAGTGTAGAAGTAGTCATCAAAGAAACTCATCTGGTTTGCAGTCTCATATAAACACACACGCACACACACACACACACACACACACACAGAAAAGACGGTGAAATTGGATCACACAGACTATCAGAAATTTGCTACAATTACAATTGTGTTGACATGGAGCACTTTAGCGCATACACACACACACACACACACACACACACACACACACACAAATAAACACAAATCATGGCCTTGCAAAGTAAAAGAAAGTCTATTCCTTCATATAATGATACAGAGTCACATAATAAGTCAAGTCAAGTTATAGACCGACATATTGAGCAGTGACTTGCACAGTGGTTGTAGAAACGGGGGCCATTGCCCTTCCAAACACTGCAACTGTGACTGCTCAAAAAGTATTTGCTTGTATTATACAAGCGGCAGGCAGTTGTTAGCACATACCATGCTAAGCTTTTTAACCTAACTTTTTTCAGTGCCACAATAGCTTTTCGCTGAGTTGGAAAATCACAGGAGACAGGCTTAAAGCTGGTCCTTTGTTGTTGTTAGGCTGTCCTCCGGCCCCGAACAGTCGCACACACTCACATCCTCCCTCTCTGCATCTCTCTGGTGTCAATAGTCAGACAAAGCCCTGGTCACTAGCTGCCATATGCTGCCCTGCTGCATTTAAAGAACAGCACTCTTTGAACTTCTGAGGGGGAAATAGAAACTTCTTAACGGTTAATAATTGTTTATTAGATAAGACAGTTTTTCCTTTTCATATGGGGCTTTAAAGGTTAGCCAGTTTCCATTTTCTTGTTAGCTCTGAAGGATATCTTAGTTGGATAATAATTTGTACACAAGCATGGGTGATCATTACCGCAAAACACAAACACTCAATGCAACACAAAATGTGAACACACATTTGAAAAGACACATAGTATACATGTGTGTCTGTCTCTGTTACTCTTTCTCTCCTCGCACACACACTTTTTTATTCTGACAGGGAGTAGGCAGGACCGTAGCTAATCCAGAGAACAGGCTGTTTAAGTGTGTCTCTGCTATAATCTGATTAATCTGTCCATTCATATGTTCTGCTCCTCTCCTCTCCTCTCCTCTCCTCTCCTCTCCTCTCCTCTCCTCTCCTCTCCTCTCCTCTCCTCTCCTCTCCTCTCTCCTCTCCTCTCCTCTCCTCTCCTCTCCTCTCCTCTCCTCTCCTCTCCCTCACTCGTCTCATCTCAAAGATCAGTTTGAATGTAATGTGTGTGTCAGTGTATAAAAATGCATGTCAATATGTCCGTTGGTTTGTGTGTGTCAGTGTGTGAGAGAGTGAGAGATTGTTGGGAAGAGGGCTACAAGGGCGACAGAAACAAGCTCACACTTGGCCAATGAGCCTTCTTTTGTTCACACACTAGTCACCTGTCACACACACACAAACACACACTCACACACCAACTAGAGAAACTGGGACACTCTTGCATTCTAGCAAGTTAAGGTTCTGATCATGGACCACAACATCCTTGTTAGCTGCATGTGTTTCCTCAGCTCTTTCCCCCACTCATTTCCTGTAAGCTCTCTAATGAAGGCATAAATACATATTAATATTTGTTTAGGTTCAGTTCAGCATCAGCAGCATCATGCATAAATAAACATCTATATGGGGTGTAGTAGTGAGGGGAATAGTGCAACTTACAACTTAGTGCCCAACATAGGATTCCCTCAAGAAACCTGGAATTTAATGCCTGTTCGTATGTAAAAATGTGAAATTTACCTAGATACCTAACATCACAATAGTTATTTTGCCGATAAATTAAGCAGCATTCCCTCTATCTTCTTCTGTTACTGAGGATGTGAGAAAAAAAATGTACCCATAAAGGATATCAAGCAATAGTTTGCAGCATCTTACCTTGAAAGTAGATTCTCGTCAAACATCAAGAGTGAACATTAGTTAGCACTGACTGATGATCTCATGACTGCAGCAAAGTCTCATTCAGTTGTTGTTTATTATGGAATACAGTAATCCTTCGTCATTGTAGAGGCCAGAGAAGAGGCCTTTTTCTGTTTGTGTCAACAATGAAGATCTGAACATCAAAGCAGTAAATAATGTTCTAAAATTCTCTTCATCAAGCAAACCTGATAATAAAAGTATCACAGGTTTTATGGAGTAATGTTTGATTAAACATGGTATAAAAATGTCATTATTGTAATTAATCACTAAAGATGAAGTATTTTGCACATGTGAGAATTGTGTGCATGCATTACAGTAAAAGATGACGGGGGCACACTGACAACAAGGGATGCACAGGACCCAAATTCTCTGGCTACACCTCTGTTCATATGTGACAGTATCCATGTATTCACATTTTATATGTGACATTTTTTTCTTCTTAACTTAATGCTGAACATCTAGATTTTCCCTTCTGTTTCTGACTGACTAATAATGTGTTGCATTAGCTTTATTTAGGCTACTAAAGTTTAAAATTCTGATTTACTGTAAATGCCACTTGACCACAAAACAAAAACATAAACACAAAAGTCTTTTCCACAAGAAAATTGATTTGTTAAAACACAAAATACTTTTTATCCCTTTCTCCTTCCTGCTGATATGCAGTTTATGTCACCACAAAAGAGACAGCATCATAATACAGACTCACTGACTTTGCACCTCTTTTCCACTCTTGTCTTTTATTAGCATTTCAATTTGCAACAAGGACAAATCCCCACGTATCACTGACTGGTGATTTTTTTGGGCTAACTCTAAACAGAGATTTCTCTCTCAGCCATTCTCCATTGTTTGAACAAACGAAGTGACCACAGCAGCCTGAGTCACACAATGACAGACAGCTTATTCAGCTACTTCATCTGTCGCAGCTCCCCAGGGACCAGGCTCTGATCTTTTCCCAGAGCACCATCTCTCTCTTTCACTTACTCTTTATCCCCCTCTTTCTTCTTCTTTCCCTGATTGTCTCTCACCTCTGACTGTTAATGTCTGCACAACATGACTCTATTAAATTTCTTCTTCCTTTTCTAACATTCATGTAAATATCTGCTTTATCTATATCATAGTCTTGGGTGTTATATTTGGAAATTGAAGCACTGAAAACAGAACATATTCCTCAGCTCTCTTTGAGTAAATGTTAGCTCATTGTTTTTGTTTTTATTTAGTTTATTGTCAATTCTCCCTGGGGGTTAAAGTGGTTGTAAAGACAGAGTCATTCCTTCAGAGACACCAGCTCCCATCAGCGCCTTCTGGTCATTACTGGTGCATCGTGGGAACAGCTTGGCGAGGACAATGATTGGCTAGAACAATGAAGCTGGGGGGGGCAACACAAAGGACACGCCCACTGCATGATGGGAAAGAGCAGCAGAGGAAGCAGATGTTGCCACATAGGACCCACAAGAGGGGAGAAAAAGAGAGAGAGCGAGAGAGAGAGAGAGAGAGAGAGAGAGAGAGAGAGACAGCAGATCTCTCTCTCTATGCCACAAGGTTCCTGAAGTTCTCCTCAAAATTCCTTGTGTATTCTCTAAATGCTTCACTTCCCAATTAAACGCCACTCTCAACATGAGAAAAACACGATTAAATACAATATTACATAGAGACGGTTGCCAAATTAAAAGCAAAGTCTGAATAAATGAGTGGAGAAACATAACAATAAATGATGAGGATGCTTCCCTGCCAAACCAACGTCTCCTTCCAGGCAGCACGGCAATGGTTATGTTTAGGGTTAAGAATAGGGTTAGCTGCCTCGAAGGCAACATTAGAGGCAAAAAACACCATTGAGTGCTCAGGTTTGCCTTAGATCAGCACTTAGTTTATGCTGCTATAGGCTAGGCTTAGACTGCCAGGGAACTTACCATGATACACTGAGCTCCTCTCTCCTCCCCTCCCTCTCCACCTGTACACATTCATGTCCCACAAATGCATGTTACTATCCTTGCTGCCGATGGTCATGGGGGAATGTTGGGTTTTGGTAATTAAAGCGTATGGTAAAAATTGTCCTGAGATAGCTTCTGTTGGGAATTGGGCCAATACAAATAAAAACTGACTTGACTTGACTATATGGTCAAACCATTAAGTGGAAACCTGTAAATGTCATGTGCATGATTTAATACACATTTCCTTGCAGACTTACATATTTGGTGTCTTTTAAAATGTTTAAAAGAAACTCTTCTTCAACTTCTGCAGAATGCTTTTCTTGGTTAACAGGAAGACTTGCTTGGTTCCAAATATCAGGTACCAAAACATAAATCTAACTGGCAGCTAGAGTAAAAATGGGTTTTCTCCATTTATTTACCCAGAACGAGATTTAGTTGGGATGGCAATCCAACATATCAGCCATGATAAAAAAAAGCCAGTGAGACTTTCAATCATTCTGCTGATAAACCACAGGAAACTCTATTGACATGCAGTCTTGATCCTCTCATTCCTTTTTCTGTGTTGCATCTGTTGTCAAATGTAACAATTATAATTTTTTTTATTTGAGGTGCCATCTCTGGCCCATAGGGACCTGCATTGTCTTACTGTAGTAAGCATCCTCTGTGTTCCTCTGTGTGAGCTGGTTAGACAGTAGAAGTGTGTGCTAATAGTTTCTGCAGGAAGCACTGATGTTTGTTTGATATTACACAGGGAAAAGGATGCATGACGTAAAAGTCATGAGTCAGACAGAAACTCACAAGAGAAGTGAACAGTGCAAATGACTTGAATCACTGTTTACACAACAAGTAAGGGAACTCATGCAGTCTTTATTCTATAATCAAGCCCTTTTTGTATTGCATGTGCGCTTTAATTTCTTCTTGGTCAGGCTGCATGTGCTCCCTGCTTTAATACCTTCCACATATATTTGACTATTCTTGTACACCCTTCTGCAATGCACTACATCTACATTATGTTATTATATTCAGTACTTGTACTTGATAAAGAAAGCCAGTGAGACTTTAAATCATTCTGCTGATACCACAGGAAATTGAATTGACATGCAGTCTTGATAAATTCTTTATGTAATGCACTACATCTACATTCTGTTATTATATTAAATTCAGACTCAGTACTTCCAAATATAGAAGTAATTTTGTTTCTTCCTGTCCACAACAAGGTTTGCCAATTTGCCTTTACACACCACTCTCATTTACTTAAGGCAGTCAGGTCATGGGAATACACTCTTCTCTTCAATGTGACCATACATGATGGCTAGACAAATTAGACTACATATTCACATAATAATACCATTACCAACAGTGCCAATTCATCCCATGAAGAGAACAGATGATGGTAACAAATGTCCCTGTGTTCACTGACCGTGCCACAAGGGAACAGTCAACACTAACACTAAAAAGCAATTGAGACATCACTAGGTGGCCAGATTTGATAGAGAAACATTTGGGATCTGATCCGCTGAGACGAGAGGTGTGGTCGAGACCTACTAAAGTGTGCTCTGGGATGTTTCTGTGATTAGGTGCTATGTCTGTGTGTGTATGGTCTTTGTTTTCATCTATGTGGTGTGTATGTGTGGGAATGGATCCTGGTCTGACTTGTTGATTAATGGCCAGTGTGTGTATGTGTGAAAACACTTGCGGTCCTGTTTCCATGCTAATGAGTAGCAGCAGATGGGAGAGAGGAGGGTGGACCAACAATGAACAAACACACCAGCAGCCGCACAAAAAAAAAAAAAGACCCTCCTGTAGGGTGTGTTTTTTCGACACAAACACTCTGATATCATGACTTTTCTTTTTGTTGGTTGGATCATGTAAATACTGAATACAGTCGACTCTATCCTGGATGTGGTCAGTGCATTTTGGGATATGTTGATAGCACTGTTTTTTTTTTTTAAACCCTCTGTCTTTTCTCGGAATCAACAGCATTCTATCTTGTTCTCGGATTAAGAGGAGTCAGCATTTTATTTCAAGGTTGATCAAGACCACAAATGCAGGGATTTTGCTAAACTGCCTGTGCATTGTCTGATTTATACTTGTGTTAAAACTTGCAAATGCAACCAAAAACTTGACTCATATCTAATTTGAAATTTGTTACCGTAGAACCCCTCTCCCTGCCCCCTTAACACGCAATTCTGAGAAAGTGAGTGCGGGAGACAGGAATAGTAGCTCAGGCTGTCTGGCAATGGTCTGGTCTTGGTCTTGACTCGGTCTCGCCCTGCCTTGGTCTTGGTCTTGACTTGGTCTCAACCCCTCAAAGTCAGGTCATTTCAGGCAAAGCTCTCCTCCTCCCCTTGCTCCTCCGGCCTTCATCATGCCCGGATCCTGGGTCCTCTTCTGGCATGACTACCATTAGCTCCTCGGTTTGGTCTTTGAGTTCCTCACACCACAATCAGTGTCTAGACTCCATCGGGGGATCAGCTACTGGCATTTCTAACCCCCTATATATATATATATATATATATATATAGTAATATATTCTATAATATATAGTAATAATTTCTTAATGATGGTGTCTAATCTCGAAATATTGTACATGTCATTTGATGCATTCATACAAAAACTCTCCTGATTGCAATGTGTCTAAAAACATATTTACAGCCTTTTGACATTTAATCAATGTCCTGTACAAGTCTTCCACTGTTCCACTTGATAAAAACAGGTTAATTTCCCTGTTTACATGCATGAAATTCTTTTCTAAGAGCAACACAAAACCATATAGTTTGGCTTAGTCCTATATCAACATGTTTCTCCAAAGATATTTGGTGTTTAGTGTTGTTTGGATTTATGGTTACCTAGCAAAACATTCAAAGTAAATTTATCTTGTCACACTGCAATTGAACGTACATTGGTTATATTATATAACAAAAGTCAAGAAGACCAGAATTAATACTAGAGTTTGCTTTTATGGGCAATTTTTAAATGTAATGTGGGTTATTAAATGTGTTAAACTGTTAATTCCCTTGAATGTTTAAAATGTCACTGTGCAGAATGATGTTATGTACAGAATTTGATAAGGCTGTTGTCAAAATCATCCGCTGACAGTTAAAAGTTTCTCTGAGCTCACCTTAAATCTGACTTTAAAACACATGCAGGTATGCACATGGTGTTGTGTCATCACAACTAGTTTGGAAGCCAATCACAGTCTAGTATTTAACTTACAGAAGTATGACAAAGAAACTTGAAACCTCCAGTGCACATACACTGAGAATAGACTTTTAAGTGAACTTGTGTATTGTATTTTATAGTATAGGTTAAAACATGTCTGGAGGGAAAAGATAACAGTGTTGACAAGCAACAGATGCCATGAGTTGCTGTTTTTTTTTTTTTATTGAACATCTCCTTGTCTCGCTATGTGTACAACTAAGTATACAAAGATAAATTAAATTAAACAACAGGATACTATGTAAGCTAACCAAAGGTCATGTCCACACTAGAACAACAAGTATGAAAACATATATTTCCTCTCCATTTTGGCCTTATCCACCCCTGTGTGGATGTAGCCTGAGCTGAGACATTACTGTTGCTGAACACTATCCTTAAGATGCCAGTGAGTCAGAACAATACTGTAGGAGACAGTTTCCTGTCTGTCCATATGTTTAGCTGAGCTATAGATTCAAGCCTAATATTCTTATAATTAAATGAAAAAGCAGCTGTGGGAATGTTTCTTTATCTATACAACTCAGATGTGAGATACAAAATATAAATCGAGCACTCGTGTGTGTGTGTGTGTGTGTGTGTGTGTGTGCGTGCGTGCGTGCGTGTGTGCGTGCGTGCATGCGTCTGTGCATGCTAATGGATGGTGTGGTTGAAGGAAGGAGGTAGGACAGGAAAGGGGAATACCTTGTGGCGAGGACCTGACAAAAAATAGCAGCGAGATAAGGTAATGAGATGAAGAGATAAAGAGAAGAACAGTGTGAGAAAGACTGTGTGTATTCATGACTGTGATTTTTCAATACATGCATTTACTGCATACTTTGAGTGTTTTTAAACAGTATGTGTTGCCGTTTATGTGCATGTTACTGTGTGTGTGTGTGTGTGTGTGTTTGTGTGTGTCACTTCCAGCACTGTGTTGAGCTCCAAGACAAATATAAACACTTCCCCCCTGTAACGCCAGATAATACTGCCACTGATAGAAACAAGACCGTGTGTGTGTGTGTGTGTGTGTGTGTGTGTGTGTGTGTGTGTGTGTGTGTGTGTGTGTGTGTGTGTGTGTGTGTGTGTGTGTGTGTGTGATGGAGAGACTCCTGTGGAATGCTCTTAGTGCTGTTGTAATAACTGCGAACAGGAAACGGATTCCCAGAGACAGGAAGTAACTTTGTGGAGAGAGGAAGTGTTTGCCAGCATCCGCCCTCTGTCTACTGGATGAAGGAAGGAGAGATGAGGGTAGTAAAGGGTGGGGGTGAAATAGAAAGTTGTTAAAGGAAGAAGAGAAAGAGAACAACATAGGGTGTTAATGGGTGTGAAGAAAAGCCAGATGACGTCTGAACTGCCCTAAAAAAACGCGCAGAAGCATTGCTTGTTGCTCTTGCTCTTTAAATAAACTAACAAGGTTTTCTGTTACATGTTGTAATGAATCAGAAAAATCTTAACTGAGGTGAATTTACCTTCTAAAGAAAGTAAAACAATGCACAATCATAAATATCAAAACCTACAAAACAGAGGTCAACCAGGAGAATAAGGGGGAGCCTAATGATTGTGCTGTTGGAGTAGGACTGCCAAATACTGCCAAAAGTATGTAGAAAACTATGTCCACATTCTGCTCCGTTAGGTCTATATTATTGTGATTATATTTTGTAGCAATCGTTTTGGGAACGCCCTTTGCTGTCAAGTTAATTTGATATACTATTTAGCCCAATATTACAAAATGTGTACAACATGTGACACCCTCTGTCTTTACAGACCCTCGATAAACTCAATATATTAGGACAACCACCCACCCAAAAAATAACTGAATGACATTATAGATTTCAAAAATACAGTATGACAAAAAGTAAGGTCCATAATTAAATGGGCCTCTTATTTTGATTGAGAAGAACTTGACTGGTCTGCACAGAGCCCTGGCATTAAACACCTCTGGGATGAACTAGAACACCGACTGTGAGCCAAGGACCTTGTGTCCGAATGGGAGCAAGTCTCTGCAGCCAGGTTTTCAAAATATTCTGGAAAGCCTAACATCAGAAGAGCAAAAGCACCAGATTAATAATCATGGGTTGTGAATGATACATTGTACAGTCTGTTCAGGTTGTCTAACTAATTCTGGCAGTGTAGTGTAATGATTTGGACTACTGTGAACTACAATGCTAATAAAAAGTTGCTCCATTATGAAGGTTTTAAAGGTCCCATGACATGGTGCTCTTTGGATGCTTATATATAGACCTTAGTGGTCCCCTAATACCATATCTGACGTCTCTTTCCCAAAATACAGAATTGCAGTGCAGAATTACAGCCACTAGAGCAAGTCACACAATGAGCTTTGCTTAGTATGTGCCATTTCTGATTCTGTAGCTTTTGAGGAGGAGAGGTAAGGTGGAGGGTGGAGGGTGGGGGTGTGGCCTTGACCAACTGCCACTTTGAAAGCCATGACGTCTCTTTTTCATGGGTGGGACAAATTCTCTGGGCAGGCAAAGCAGAGAAAGGGGAGGTAACCTTGCCCCTTATGACCTGGGGGACCATAGGTGGGCTGGGGGAATGCATATTAATGCTAAAAAAACTCATAAAGTGAAATGTTCATGCCATGGGACCATTAATGTGTCATTGCAGCGCTCCTCGCATTCTTAAAAACTCCCTAGAGAGAGATTGTTTGAGATAAAAGGTCAGCACTGTATGTTCCTGTATGCATGCCTGTCTTGGTAAGTAGCAGAGGAACACACACACACATACAAACATACACACACACACACACACAGTCCATCTCTGCCCCATTGCCTAGGTTTTGTCAGCATCAAAGTCTGACTCTGACAGGGTGGGGACCTGTGAAGTTAAAGCCAAAGATTATACAAGACTGAAACTCAGAGCTTGTATTCTACTGTAAACAGCTAACACTAACTCAGTCAGCCAATCACTCATTAGGATTTATTTTTACCTAAGATTAAAAAAAGACTACGCAAAAAGACAGATGAGGGGAAATGAACAGGTCTGTGGAGGCATGTTGTCATGTTATGGTGTGTGTGCGTGTGTGTGTGGAGATGGCACTCGAAGGACAGATGGTCCTTTGTGACTCCTGACACCTGCCAGCTGCTGCTCTGCTGCTCTCTTTTTCCTTCTCCTCTCACCTCATCATCCCTCTCCTTTTCTTTTCGTCTCCTTCCATGCTCTATTAGTCCTGCCTCTGTTTTTCTCACTGAAAAGACATTTCGAAGATCAAACAGATGAACTGGGTGGAAGAAGGTGTGCTGTATTCAGGACATCTGAGGGTCAGTGAGGGTTGGATGTGGTACAGAACAAAATCATATAAATATTCTCCAGCTGGTATTGTTTATAAAGTGATTTGTTGGACTGACAATGGTTTTGAACCCTGCATCCTTTGTGATAGCTAAACATGTTTTTATAAACAAAGACAAAAAAATGTCTTATAAAGATTTGCCTTCATTCTAAACTTTGAATTTAAAACTTCCTGTAGGATTTCAAACTTAAGTTCAATGACATTTCATAGACATGCAGCATGCTAATTATAACCTTAATGTAATCAGCTGCAGAGTATTGTGCAATAAAACAAAGAGTGGGGGAAACGGTATGCTGTGGATATGTGGAGTAGCTTGATTGCAACCACAAAGTTTTAGGTTAAAATTCCTCAAAAGTCCTCTCTCAACATCTACCATTCAGATGCTGTTGAGCAAGCCATCATTTAACCACTTAGAAAGGCCACAGTGTCTGACAGCAGAGTCACTGTCCAGCATGTAAAGTGAACATGGCACTTTGAGGCAGGTTGCGCTCAGCCAATCCAAGACCATTTCCAGACTAATGTGGCTAAATCTGAAAATGTTAAGATGGTGTTTTTAACCACCAAAACAAATGTTTCTTTCTCTTTAAATGGTGGTCTGTGCCTACATTGTGGCAATAAAAAAGGATGCTTATGAGATCACAGGTGTTTGACCGATGTTTGAGAATTTGGACTCGTTGGCACATTCAGTTTTTTTTAAAGTTTGTTCTGTAAACAGCAAATAGTGCCAGCAAAACAGCAGAAAGCTTGGCTGATATGGCCTCATGCACATGCACAGTAAAAGTGTAGTGACAGGAATGTTAATAAAGTATTGCGGCCATTGCATTAGAATAAAGTTGTGATGGAGGCTAAAGACATATCTGCAACTTTTTCACATATGAAAAGAACTTGCTTTGTTTTTTTTGATTTACACAAAATACATAAAATTCAACCAGTGCTGACTGGCAGGTCTGGTCGGGGAACATCCTCCAACACAGAGGCTATAGAGTGGCTTTTTCTTTATAACACACTGGGTAGTTACATCAAGCAACATTATTCACAATTGCAAATATACACAAACAGAAAAAAACACAATAAATAAGTTGTCACGCACCTTTTGACATGCACTTTAAATGTGCACATAAAAAACTCTGCTGCACCAGAAAAAAAACAGTAACATGTACCACATTTTGGGTTATAAAACAACACTGACATGTTATTATTTACCTAGAGTTACAAGATGTTATTTTGATTACATAACATTGTCACGCCCTCAGGAGCAGATCTACTTCAGTGTGGCTGATTGGAAGAAAGGTTGTTCATGGCATTCTTATGGAAACTTAATAATTCATACTTAAGGGTTGATACCACACATTATCAAAATAAAAGTGTGAGGGAGACTACTTTAAGATTTCAGTGATAGAAAATAAAGAAGCTTGGGGTCTGTTAGTTATTGTTTGCTTCGCTAAATGGCAGCCAGTACATGTGATCGTTCACAGCTGTTTAAGGAGAGGAGATTTTCTTTCGTCCTAATTCATGATGTCAAAGGGATCTACAGTTGGAGGAAATGTTTGAAATGGAAAAAATGGTCTGCTGCTGTGTGTTGGTTTCCCTGCTGGGTGACACGTGGGTTTAAAAAAGTCGGAGTGAATTCCAGACTTACTTTCACAGCCTGAGAAAACAATCCTGTCTGTCCTCTTGACTGTCACTCTCACCTCCTCACTCCTCTTTGACAGTCAGTCAGTGAGGACAGCTGGCTGGCTGAGTGTGGATGTAGCTACGTATATGTAGGTATCTGGGTTTATGTGTGTGTGTGTCGCTCTTTTTGTGTGTGTGTGATCCTAGGAGGTCAGAGGTCAAGCTGTGGTTCACAGAGAGCTATGTTGTTCCCCTTCCAACAGGAAGGGAGGGCACTGTCCATATGCTGTCTTCACTCACACTCACACACACACACACACACATACACACATATAGATTCACACACACCTTATAGATTGGTACAGTAACAAATTCCAGCAGGTACACATATTAGCTCACACAAACACAATATACACACTCATTCACTGACGTGCTGTACATAGGCTACAGATCTATTTATCCTCACACATGTAGACACTTTTACACAGTGGTACACAAAGGTGAACCACTTTACGTCACTTGTATGTCAACACATACACAAACACACACAGCAGCTCACACCATGTCGACACTATGCTGGTTAAATCTAAAAAAAAAAATTCTCTCTTTTTCTTTCTTCAGCATACAATACTGAATACACAATACAATACTCAATACTGAGCTGTAAGGGTAATATGTGGTGTTTTTGACTACTCCACGTGCTGCGGAACAATGTTTTATCCAGAGTTCTTGCGAGAACACAATTGGAATTTGCACAGCCAGTTACTGTGGCATTGAGTAATACTGCTCATTAACTATACCCTTGTTGTCGAGCTGCAAAAATCACATTGGTGTATCTGATATAGGCGAGCCAGAAGGGGAGCTAAATAGATGACGACAGTTTAATCTACCAGCTAGCTCCGCTGGCAGCTAAGTGTATGGGGCTCTGGATTCGTCACCCCATGTGTTGTTGTGATTGGTCGCAGTGTTGTCCAATTGCGTACAGTAAGATTTTCAAATGCATGCTTGGTGCTGCCCCTTGAGACGGGCAACTTTCACTCAGTCCCAGACCTTTAATCTTTCGAATTTGGGTCTGGATTTCCAGGCTAGGTGGTGGAGGTAACTCAATCAGAAGAGAAGTTATGAGCCCTCAAATATAGTAAAAGAGAAGACCGCTAGCTAATTCATGGATGTATAAAAATAACTGGATACAGCGTTAGAGGTGGGGCCTTTTTCATTTGTATTAAAGTTTCTCAGTGGCACATTAAGCAAAACAGTTCCTCTTCTGGGTCTAAAATTACTCAGACCTTTTGCATTTGTGGGGCCCATAGAGCAAGCGCACTAGCACTTCTTTATAACCTTGCCTCCAAACTACTCTGAATTATTCATATGAACTGAGGAAGAAAAATAATTGGATTTTACAACTTTTTTGGCCCAATGTTTTTTGAGGAAGGAAAAGCATTCAACACATTTATTAGACTTCAAAGATACACGCCATGTGTTTTGGTGAGAGACACTAAATGTAAACAAAACTTTTTTTTTTAGTTTGATGGAGAAAAAAAGAGCTATTGGGAAAGAATAATGAAGTCCTCAATATTTGTCAAACAAACCTAGTTTAAGACCTAGTTGACCAAAGTTTCACAATTCGATCACATGGGGACCACTGAGCAAACTCAACTGGCTAAGAAAAATAGTGAGATGCACTTAAAATCTCTAGAAATAGTGCATAGGTGGACCTTGAGTTAAGATTTTGTTGTCAGACAAGTTTGTTTGATGCATACTGAGGCCTCCTGGCTGGTAATCGGTCATTTTAAATATTATAGCTGATCACACAGCACAAGTATTGTTTTTAACCTGCATTCATGTTTATTTGTCAGGATGACTAAGAGCTGCAATCAGATCATTATTGTAATCACTCTTTATGCTCACTGAGATGTCTGACAACACAAACGGAAATCTTTATAAAAGCAAACTGAAAATACAAGGGCGGACGCATGTGGTTTTCACATGTAAACAGCGACTACATTAAGTCTCAGTGCCAAAGCTGTTTAGGAGAGCAGTGTGAAAGTTTGAGACTCTGTTGTAAAATGAAGACACTTTCCTCCTTAACCTTGTGTCTCTATTGTGTCTCCCCTCCCCTCTAACACAAACACTTTCACTTTTTCAACACACTCACTGACACTTTTTTGGCTCTCTGTCTTGCTGATTAGATGCTTCTTTTCCCGTCAGATTACTTTATTTTGTCTTCAAGCAATCTTCAAGCAAGATCCAGACATAAGCACAGAGTGTGTGCAGCCAGAAGACAGCTGTTTCCTCAAAGTGTTTGACATCATCTTTTGGATTTAGAAGTTATTACACACACAAGGCAAGGAAGGCAGCATTTAAGATTTATCATACCTTTGTAAACAAACTGAGAAAAAAACATAGGACCGCTGTGTTCCCCCCACACTGTGTTGACCAGAAAATGACAAGATACCAAGAGGTTTTGAAATCAAAGTGCCAAATATCCAAGATGAAGATGATGTAACTCCTAAAAACATAATCCCAGACCAGAGGTTACAATCTCCTGTTGCTACTCTCTAATATTGTTTGTGAGAGGACAGAAATTATGGTGTAATATCTTCCTTTTTGTAATAACATCAAATTAAAAAGCAATTTACAAGGTGCCTCAGTCAAAGGGTCTCACTTAGGTTAAATCATAACCAAACAACCATCCAAACATTACAACACTGATCCAACTGGATACTCATCAGTAGTAGTTGTAAAGTTGTCAGTAATCAATTAAATATGTGTCCAGTGGAGAAAGTAAATACTGTATATCAACATAAAGTATATTGCTTAAACACTACTTCTTATATATTCTTTTTATATTTATGATAACTTCCCACCTGCCAAACTGCACCCTATAAACTCAAAATGTGTTGTTTTTTTCTTATGGTGTGGAGAATGGTTCTGGAGAGGGTTTCAGAAATACTATCAAACACCGTCCAAAGCAATTTCTTACTTGACAGAAGTCCTGTTACTTAATGACAGCTCTAACTTGGAACTCTGTGTTGAGCGAAGACATCTCTGTCTAGTTAACCTTACATCTGCCAAGCGACTAAAAGTGTGTAGGTGGAAAGCTCCTCATTCTGTCAGTATACAAAGATGACTTCATAGATCCATTCAGACATAAAGCATGATATACGCAGA
Organism: Percina caprodes; assembly: GCA_013375575.1. NCBI lineage: Eukaryota > Metazoa > Chordata > Actinopteri > Perciformes > Percidae > Percina > Percina caprodes. Next base: position 552,890 of record JABXJD010000085.1, on the reverse strand, counting down.
CCATGTGAACCTGTCCATGTAAAACAACTCCATTATAGAAATCACTGACCAGTTCTGCTTTGTTTTTTAGATATGACCAAACCAAAGGAAAAATAAGAAATGTGATAGCTCTGCCTCAGTGTCCTTACAACACTGGTATGGTGTTATAGAGATAGAGCATAGAGAAAATGAAGCAAATGGTTTGACAAGTGAACTTTGATTCCTTAGTCTGCACAGATGTCTTTTGCCATTTTTATTGAAATAAATAAACACAAACGCTCAAAGCTAAACGCTAGTATTCTGCCACTAACAAACAGAAATAATGACTTGTTCTCACACCTCCCCATCTGGATTGATTATTTCTCAACAGGCAGGTGGGAGACACACACACACACACACACACACACACACACAGAATGTTAAAACAAATGTTTACTGTTTACACTGGACCTGTTGTTGTTGATGTAGTTGTAGTTGCAATTGGGCTGTAAATCTGACGTCAGCAATAACAATTACAGGTTCTGTATCTAACTAGACTTAGTATTACACTTAAAAGGCTTCAAGTTATGGATCATTTTAAAAAGTATTGCATTATCACAGGGAAAATGGATATCATGATTGCAGTTCTTTTTAAGTATTTAACATTATAGTTAAAAACATTAAAGATCTCTTTTCACTTGCCCGTGTAAGTCTGAAGCTATAACAGCATCTTTCAACTCCACACCATCAAAACAAATGGTCTCTGGATTAAGTAATAGTAGTAGTAGATAACTTTATTGTCCACCGTGGGGTAGTTCGATTTGCGGCACAGTCGCCAGGCACTTTTGACAAGACATCAGACATATGATACAAACAAATAGTCCATGCATCAGACACCGACAAACATAACATGAAGAATATGCATCACACACTACAATACACTATACACCCTTGGGCATGACTATGCCAATTGGAAATCTAGCTTATTGACTGATTTAAGGCTTTTATGGCTTGTGGTACAAAAATCCTGTTGACAGCTATTTAGTGAACTAATAAGTCACCAGTCAAATTTTTTATCAACAAATCAGCGAATCTCACAAATAACTACCGGTATTCACTCTGGAGATGTTGCTTTTGAAACTGCTGTGGTGAATCATACTGCACAAAACAAATAGATTATTACACTAGCGCCCCCAATCGTCTAATCCAGCTGTGAAATACCACAAACTGCTTTGCTTCCATCATTAGTGTAAAGGTGATGCTGTCCCCCACTGTTACAAAAGCACAAAAGGACAGTCTTTACATGGTACTTTTATACATATTGAACTCAGTATGCTTAACAAAAATAATACTAGTAAAAGCCATTTTAGTTAAAGTAAAAAATTGATTATGTGCCATGTCAAAGAAACAGTCCTGACAGAACAAGTCTCCAGTGAAGAACATTATTTATCATTCAATGGAATTAATTTTTTGATCATCTCAAACCAAACTGTCGCAAACCAAATTCCAACAATATTCTTAGCTGACGCATATCAAAAGTACCAAAAATTATCAAAAGTATTGTTTGCCATCTATTTCCATGCCCAATTATGCAGGATAAACCAATAGTTATAGTGTTACTCCTTATTTCACATCAAAGTCCAAAGTGATTTTAAACAATGTATACTAATGGATACTAATTTCTCCACTTGTCCACTATCTCCAACACAAAGATACTTGGATAAACTCCCAACTGAGTGCATGTTTCAGCCATATACTATAACGGCTTGAGTTCATTAACTGAGTGCCTATTTCAGCTCATTAAGACCCCGTTCTCAATTGGCATTGCCATTCTGCCTGAGTGATCGGATCACAAGTGGACTGCTCTAAGCAGGGACGTAGCATAAAATTCTGGGCCCTTTAGACAGTCACTATTCATTCTAGCATCTTTTTGGATGCCCCTGGCTCTAAGTAAAGGTGAAAACACTCTCAGGACGCATTGAGATCGGATTAAAAAAAAATGCATTTGGAGGTGGTTTGAGCCACTTACAGTCTGTCCAAATTCCAAAAGAAATGAGAACAGGAATGTGTACTGTGTCCACATTAAAGACCACCTAACTACATAGGCTTACATATTCAAAGTAGGTCTCATGTCACAGAAACCAGAGTGAATCTTGTGGTTTGGACATTGTCATATACGGTTATTGATGTGTCAGTGTTACTGTTCCCGCATGCTGCCTGCTCTTATCTCCCAAGCTGTTGCATGCTCTCTGCAGCGCTGTTGCCTTGAAAATGACGTTATTTTTGGTTTTATGAAACTTCCCAGAATGTAGTAGTATAAAGCCCCCAGCTATTATGTCATCTCCTACTTTTAATTATTAGTCTCGGTGAAAACATTTGGTTGCAGGGAGGGATTGCCCCACTGGGGATCAATAAACAGTATATATTAAGTTCTTCACAATAAAAGTCATTACTTTGGTATTTGAATGATTTTATTATGAAGCAGCTAAATCAGGAAATGTTGGGTCTTCATCGGCAGCTAATGCAACGTAAAATAAAGCCGTTATAATAAAAAACTAAAGTTCAAAATACAGAGCTTCTGTTAGAAGCAACAAAAGCACTTTTAAAGACCTCTTTTTTTCTCCTGCACATGTCCTGACACCCATTAGGGAATCACCTTTGTCGGCATCTCTTATACAGTCTATGGTTGACACACAGACTGTCGGCAGTGCTTTTCATTTTTCACTTGATTTATGTGAAAGTAACAACTGACATTTAAAACACACACAACCAGCCTATATGCAAACAGAAATGATGTACGTTTTTATTAAGTGAGATCCGATCACAAGTGGTCACTGAGGACGCATTTGGAGACAGATTCTAGAGCCAGGTGAAAACACACATACATAAAGTTGTCCATTTGTAATCAGGACATATGTTAAAACCAGGTCACAACAGGCCCTAAGTGTCAATCACTTGAACTAGAAAACCAGCTCACACTTAAAGAGTAGCTGAATTAAACAATAACAAGCCGAGAGCGCCCTCTGCTGGGGATTACTGCAGCTTAAAAATGTAGCTCTCAAGAGGGTGGTCACAATATAAAAAAAACACCCCAACAATCCAATGGAATCCAGTTAAATGACAATTAAGCAAATACTACCACTCTCAAGTTACAAATAAGTTGAGAAAATAGGAGGTGTAGGGAAATTGGAGTTGAGTTTTTGAGACATTGAAGATGAGGGTATAACAAAACAACCTGTGTATTAGAAATACATCAGTTAAACTGACAGAGATCCATCCTTCTGCTTTTTTATTTGCATTACATCGAGGAATGGTAAAGTAATGTAAGGTGCTGTTGCGGTTCTGTTTTTTTTGCATGTGTTGGCATCATTGTCTTTGTCTTCTTTAAACAGGGAGTTAATATCTTCTTTATGACAAACAGCGACCAAAAATGACCAACTTGACAAAACTACTTAGTCGGCTAAAGGTCTCAACAGGAGCTCTGTGCTAAAAGATGAGAAATTGATTGTGTTTTACAACATTTGGAGCATTATAGGTGCTCGAAGCGATGTCACGTGTTTTTAGGCTACAACATTTGTTGTCACATACAGCAAACATCTCACTATCTGCAAGCTGCCTGCCGATCTCTGTAGACAGCCCAGGGTCTACAAAAAGCAACAAAAACAAACTGCGTCCATCTGCAACATGAAACAAACAGTGTTCCAGCCAATAACACACAAGAAGGATTTGGGGGTGGGGGTTGGTGCAGGGATACAGGACAGGATGAGGAGGGGAGGGGCAAACTAGCCCACGTTTTGTTTGACAATACTTTGAACGTCAACAAGAAGTGACATCACCCAACATTGCTTAGAGCACCTTTAATTCATTGGTGATTAATTATCTACAAACTACATAAACACTGGGCTAATTTAGTGGGTGAAATTGTTCAACTTCTTCTAAATGATCTCATCTGTAATATAATTTTACAAATTTCAGTTCAGTTCAATGAGGCGCCTTGTTGCAGATCTCGCCAACAGCCTCCTGCAGCTTTTTAACGGACTCCATCACCAGTCGGAAACTTTCGTGAAAGCTGCCGTTGCCTTCCTTTACCCAGGCCGCCTGGAGCTCTTGGACCCACTCCAGGATCTCATCCAGGTGCTTCTGCACTTCCCTCTGCTCCTCCAGCTCAGCTAGCAGGGCCTGTCTGGCACAGACTTCTGCTTCGTAGGCTCTCTGGAGATCAACAATGGACGTCTCCAGCCTCAGCACCTCCTGGACGGAGCAGGACCACAGTCAAACCACATACACATATACATTAGTTCCCAGTTTTCAACAACATATTCAGACATTATGATAAGTAGAAATGAACTAGAGCCCGATCGATATATTGGCGGGCCGATATTAGGCTTTTCCCAATCTATCAGTATCGGCATTAATAATGGTTTTTTAAATCATTCATAATGACAAATAAATTATTCTGATAAATGAATATTTAAAAAATAAAATATAAAAACGGATGGTCAACCATGTTATGAGTGTTGGCGTTGCATATTTTGTCCACCAAAGGGCACTCTACAACGTCCCTGTTGTATTATTTTTTGTTTTTGTCTTTTTGTTCAAAGGACTTTAAGTGTCATATCTTAAGTTTTTATTTTTGTACATTTATCTGAACTTTAATATATTTTGATGTTCCTCGTTCTGTTGTGCCAGTAAAATAAAATTATATTATTGTAGTGAGAACTCATAAATAATTACAATCATGTCAATCCGAACTTCCATACAGTCTATGAATCGATTACATCACATTTATCCAATTATTGTCTTTGCGCAGGCAGTGGGAATTGAACCTTGGTCTCCCACAACAAAGGTATGTGCCACATCCACTGAGTCATCACCACCACCGACCTTACTATAGGAAGTAAGTCAAAAACAGTTCCTGTAATTTTAAATTTTCACACAATTTACGGAGTTAAATATGATTTGAAGGATGATACCTTTCAAATCCATTACCTATTATGACCACACATCGCTCGTCTTCTATGTGGGTGACAACACATAATTGCGAAACCAGAAATAATAGACAAAACAAGCTCATAATAGTGAACCATATTTCAAAAAACTAAAGTTTCCTCACCTGTACGTCTTGGGGGTACTTCTTGTGTGACTGGTCCTCGGGGAGGAGGACATTAGGCGGCACAGAGAAGCAGCGGCTGACCAGCAGCGATGTCATTCGCTCAGACTGCTGCTTGAACCGCTCTTCGAGGCACTGCTGCAGCTTCCGGCTACACTCCCTGGCTCGGGACCGGAGCAGCTCCTCGGCCCCGTCTGCCTCGCCTTTGCTCAGCTGCCTCACACACACCTCCTCCACGACGGGTAAAATGTCGTACAGGCAGTCCTGAAAGGCGCTGTAGACCCGCAACAAACATGTCTGCGGAGTGAAACCAAAAACTGTGTCTCGTACAGTTTTAAAGTCGACGGAGGGATACTGTCCGCTTCTTCATCGACTTCTCCGCGGGTATCCATCTCAACTTCTTTCAGTGTTTCCCGCGCCACATTGAACGATGTTTTCTTCTTCTTATTGTGATGTTTTTGGTGGCTGGCAAACAACGAGGTGGTGCTCTGCCGCCACTTACTGGTATGGAGTGATACAGCGTACTACACACAGTATATATATATATATATATACTAAGTCACTATTTACTCATTATATCAAGAAGCGTTCTCATTATAATGACTTATTTTATGTAAATTGTTTCAAACTTCTCCTAGGGGTTTGTCGGCTCCGTCTCATTTTTGGTTGGCATCATCCTACAAAGCCTGGATGTCAGCCAACCTACTTAAACTGAACAGCAATAAAACAAAGCTCTTGGTTGTGGCCCCCAAGGCGCTGCTCCAGAAGGTTGGAAGGTCCAAGCAAAACGTCTCAAGTATAAAAGGTAAAACTTAAAACTTGCAAACAAAACATTTGCGTAGTCGTAAACTTTTGGTCTTTTATTATTATTATTTTATTTTTTTATTTTTTTTTATTTGAACTTTATTGTCATTTTGCAGAGTACAGGTAGAGGGCCAATGAAATGCAGATGACATCCAACCTAAAACAACTCCTTAATGCTGACGGGCGGTTACTAAAGTACAATGAGTTCCTCTCCAAATTCCAGTTAGCAGTCACGCCAAGAGAATATGCAATTGTTCTTGATGCTGTGCCGAGATGTGTACTGCAACTTGTTAGAGGTTCAGTATTGACAGTGATCAATCCACTCAGTAGTGGTACATTCTTGGGGGAGTTGACATTACCAAGAATGTTCAAATAAACACATCAGGAATTGTACACAAGAGGTAACTCTGCCCTCAGGAAGATTCTTTTGGGCTTTAATCAATGGAGAAATGAACTGGCAAAAAATCTGGTTAATTGGAGACACATTTTTTCTTAATAACAAAGTAAAAGGGGTTTCTTTAAAATTCTACATGAAATATATCCAGCAAAATGGACACTAAAGAGATTCAAACTTGATATTGAATATTCTTGTACTTTCTGTGAACTTGAAGAAGAAACAATCTGTCATTTGTTCTTTCACTGTATGTATACTAAAATATTTAAATAAAAATATGAAGCCTAAACGAAATAGAACCTAACTGTTCCTTGATTACAATTTTTTTTAAAGTGACATCATGACGTGTGACGTGCGTTTCGGGCACGCCCCCTTGTTCGGAACGAATTGCGAATTCCGAACGAAAGGGACATGCGCGCGCGCTCACTTCCTTCACTGCTCCTGGTTCTTTCTGCGGTCTGTCTGTGTTGATAGCATAGAGGTTGATAGCGGCTTTTGCTTCCACACGTGCAATATTTTCTATGTGAAGCGCTCTCTCTTGGAATCCGTGTACAAAGCTCATCCCGCTCTGTCAGAATAGGTAAATTTACCGTTTGCGTTAAGTGTTGATCCATCTGAAACTGCGCAGCCGCTTGAATGGCGGGGGCAGAGGTTAGGGCTGGAAGTTTAGCCGGGTTCGCTCCCTTTAGCATGGTGAGGTTAGCTAGCTGATGCGTCTACTTTTTGTTGTGGTGTTGCTAACGTTAGCTAGGTAGCAACTATTAGCCAATCTGGTTAACGCAGTTCAAGTGTGACAAATGCACTGGGTTTTAGATGTGTCTCTTTATGTGAAGCTAAAGTGTAATGTTTGTTTCCTCCGTATCGCCTTCTCCCCAGGTGTAAAGCCATAGAAACCGACAACCATGGGGGCTTATCTGTCGCAACCTAACACGACCAAGACCTCTTCCGATGGCGGCAACAGCAACATGAGCTACGGTTTCTCTGCCATGCAGGGCTGGCGCGTCTCCATGGAGGTGAGGCGGAAAATGAATGATCGGATCAAAGACAACCATGTTGCCGCTTTGTGAAAACAGCGAAGAGAAAAATGTATCTTGAGTCGTAACTGGCGGGACAAAGGGATATGAGGCTTTTCTCGCTATAGGTTTGTTTGTGTGGGGCGGGTTGGTGTATTTCCAGAGTACACAGAGTTCGTCGCACTCCTAAACTAGCTTTACCCGAGAATTAGCTGCAGTGGTGGATGAAATCCATAATTCATCCTCAGGGTGTTTTTGGTATACTGGGTTACATTGTAATCACTCTACCACAACATTCAAGATAATGCAATTGACGCTGTTTGACTGAATTGTCTGTTTGTCTAAGAAAGTACTTCACTGTAGCATTTGGAGATCAAGTGTCTTTTTCTTCTGATGAGAAAACCATCCTATTAGCAATAATAAAACAGCTCTCAACAGAATAGCAGCTGGTAAATTATATGACAATCTATTAAGATAATGTTTAAAGGTCTGCCTTTTTTCATCTTGTCCCAAAAGTACAGGTTGCTTTCTTTTACCAGAGAGGAATTTTGATTGCTATGATTTGTACCAATTTGTAAAATGTCACGTCTGGATTGTAATGTGCATTTTTGCATTTGTTGTGCCACAGGATGCTCACAATTGTATCCCAGAGTTTGATGAGGATACAGCCATGTTTTCTGTGTATGATGGACATGGAGGTAACACACACATACACATGCTGTCTTCTATTCATATTGTTTTGCAGAATGCATTGTGGACATCACAGCAATTAAACACTAACTACTAACAGTATTTTCCTAATCCTTACATTGGCAGTGCACAACACACTACCCACAAATATTTTGCTAAAAACAACAGTTTCTCCCAAACTAATTTTTAGCATCACAGCCAGCAGTCAGACACACAAATCGTAACTCCATTTTTAATGTTTGGGTCACAACACACCCATAATTGTGACATGTTTCTGAAGCTTTCTCCTCTTTATTTTTTGTTTTTACATACTTTTGTGAGTCCTATGAATACTTATGTATACGGTTCCCATTTAGGTGAAGAGGTGGCACTGTACTGTTCAAAGTACCTTCCAGACATCATCAAAGAGCAGAAGACCTACAAAGATGGCAAACTGCAAAAGGTGAGAAGCCGTAGAAGCCACAGCGTGACCTGTCTTAAATAAGAGATTGAAAGAGCAAATGTCTTCATGGCCAGAGGCTGGATGCTCAACTGTAGCATAGTTACAAATTAGGTGGAATTAGAGGCAATGTATTATAAGTGTGGTCACCATTTTTCCTCGGTACAGTATTGACACATTTAAAACACTCCTGAACAGACCCGCACCATGAATCTCATCGATCTCAACCCAATGTTACGCTGTGTTGCTTGGCTTTTACTGACAGACCCTTTTGCATGATGTTTCCAGGCTTTGGAGGAAGCCTTCTTGGCCATCGACCGTAGAATGATCAGAGAGGATGTCATTAAGGAGCTGATCCAGATTGCTGGACGGCCCACCGAGGAGCCTCCCGCTGAAAAGGTGGCAGAGGAGGACGATTGTGAGTACACCCCGTAACTATGAAAGTTATGTAGTAATTTTTGGTCTGGATGATAGTTGTAGGGAAATCATAACAAAGCTCATTAACGTTGAATGGTAACGGAGAATTGAGAGAATTGACATCTGCCAAAATGTGATAAACCAAGAAAAAGTAACTATTACCATAATTATTAAAGAAAAGTACCACAATCAAGGGCATGGATGATAAAACAGACATGAGAATACAACAAATACAAGACATTAGTGATATAAATTTAGAATTTATTTTTTCCCCGACCAAGAAGAAGCCCTTTGCTGACGGACAATTCTGGCGCAAAATGAACCTAGGGGTTAATAACACGTGTACCGAGTCAACCGTTCTCTGGGATATATTGTCATGCTAATCGAATGTGTCTCTAACTTGAAACAAGCTAGCGTAAACTGCTGATTACCTCATAACGCTAGTAGTTATGGCATGGAGGAAGTACAAATAAATGGCTATTTCTATACCACTAACGAGGCTCAAAATAGCACCACACTTCCGCAATAGCATAATGAGGGTCGATACATGTAAACCGAAGCATTGAAAACTTTGTAATTGTACAGACAGTTTATGAAAAATATATTTTATAAAGACTGTACAGTTCGCATATAGAGGCAGGCACCATCTTGGGAAATCAATCATGACCAGTTGAACCAAGAACACTGTGCTTGAGCTATATTACTGTTTTCCCAAGATGGCGCCTGTCTCTATACGGTAATGTCTTTATAAACTTTTTATTTTTATAAATTGTCTGTACATTGTATATAGTTCTCTACTGACCTCTAAGTGGATCAATGTTTTTGCCCTCTTTCCAGTGGACACAGAGGAGGCAAGTTTGCTCCACGAGGAAGCCACAATGACCATAGAGGAGCTGCTGGTACGCTATGGTCAGAACCTTAATGCTGTCAAGCATGCAGCTGCCCTCAGGTAGGCTAACACACTTTTTATTTTGACTTTTCATACAAGAACTGACACTTGTGTGGCAATGAAGCATTTTTGCTCTTTAAAGAGCCTGTGAAATGTGGATTTGAACTTCCTGGAGATTTTACTTCATGGAAAATGATGCCTAGGGTGGGCCTCATGCAAGTCACCCCATGCAGTAATCCCAGATTTTGGAACAGTCCTGTCTTCGATCCATAACTGATAGCTCATTGGCCGACACATAAAACTGATCATCTTGCTGCGTCTCAACAATCTATATGAATAGGAATAATATCACATTATGGAAGTAATAATAGCATAACATAGCAACTTTGTTTATATATTTTTAATATTTTAAGCTTTGTACAAGTTTGTATGTACTTTGTTTGAAGTTTGTAGACCTTAATAAAAAACAATATAATGACTTCTTTTGGGACAGAGTCATCTATATTCAGTCAACCAGAAACCTCATTCTTGGTTTTAGCGACTCAGTGAGAGATTTCTTTAATTGTTGTGTGTTAAAACAGTAGTTAAAGACTCGTGGTCGGCTGCTCCTTATTTGCTATTTATCTTTTGTTTCTTAGTGCGGCTGCTAAGAAGGCATCCTGCTCGCACCCTGAGGCTTCGGGAGACAAAGGGGAGGATGGGGAAGGACAGAAGGAGGGAGTTAATGGAGAGGCGGAGGAGGCGAGCAATGGGAAGGTGAAAGAAGGCGAAGGAGCGGCATGCGGGTCAAAGCTGCGAGCCTGTCGGCGAACAGGAGGAGGTGAAGGCAGTGGTGCAGGTATGGAGCTCAGGAGTCTTAACAAGATGACATGGAAAAAAACTTGGTAATGTTCTTATTAACTAATTAAGAATATTGAAATGAGTATCATTTTATGGGAAAGGGTCTGCCTGCTCAAACACTGTAAATGTATGTTTGTAACCTTAAAGAAATGGCTTCATGATTAGCCTAATAAGTCATCTGGACACCACATCCTCTCTTTTACTCTCCACTTATTTTCGTTCTCTATTCCTCTTGTCCAACACCTCATGTTGCCCTTGTTTCTCTTCTACAGCAGCTGACTGTGGAGAGTCAGGAAGCTCCAATGGAGAAGAAAAGTCTGGTAAAGCAGAGGGAGACGCAGGTCCGTCCTGCTCCTCTTTGTCCTCCAATGCTGCTGGAGATTCCAAGTCTAGGTTTTTTGACGACAGCGAGGAGTCTGAGGAGGGAGAAGAGGAGGAGGGCAGTGAGGAAGAGGTGAGAACCGCAGACCAGAATAAACCGTCCTATTTGGCTTAACTTGAAAAGAAAATCACTGTAATTTTGTCACTGTAACCATTTTATTTTTGTTATTTAGGATGGCAGTGAAGATGAAGAGGGTGACAGTAGTGAGATGGAGGAAGAGGAGGATACAGAGGAGGGAGAGGAAGACTCTGAAGATGAAGAAGAGGAGGAAATGTGCCTACCTGGAATGGATGGCAAGGAGGAGGTGTGTACAAAGAAGATTGAAACTGAAACTAATCTAATGTAATGTCAACAATATTCCTACATGCAGTACAGACAACATATGGTGCCGAATGTCAGGGATATGGGCTGCCTTGACTTCTGAATTTTCTTTTTAGCTGTTGAATGAAAGATGAATTGCAGTGCAAAATGTATTGAGGGTGGAGCTGAAAAAATACATAATCATCATCTTAACTTTTTTGTTAAAAGCCCAAAACAGTTTTGTCTTCCAGGTTAATTCAGTGCGATTTAGCCTGCCTGGAATTCTGTTCTCGACAGAAAAATGTCTGGTAGCTTTTAAGTAGTTAATTTCAGTCATGGGGTGAATTTTACAAAGGTTTCAGATTTATTTTATGGAAAATGGGAATTGGTCTCTTAATGTTGGTGTAAAATATCATGGAGATTTTAACGGTGTGTCACGTCTCCCATGTTCATGTATTCGCAGCCTGGCTCAGACAGCGGCACCACAGCTGTCGTCGCTCTGATCCGAGGAAAACAGCTGATTGTGGCCAATGCTGGAGACTCTCGCTGTGTGGTTTCCGAGCGTGGTAGGTCCAAACCCTTTGGTTTATAGATTATGTTGTTGTTGAAACAGCACTGCTGTTTCCGTTAACAAGCCATTACGGTAATATGCTGGTACACAAAGCTTATATACTGACTTTATTAAACAGGCTGGTTATAAAATGCCTCCATTCCATGAAAAAGAATCAGGATGTTACAGTATTGCACCTGAACCACCTGGGAGTGCATGCTGTGAATTAATATAAGCACACCTAAGCAACAAGTAGGTAGATTTAGGCGCTAACTCCAATGACAGGAAGATCTCAGTGTTGTTGTTTTTCATGTCACTTGAAATCTGATGAAATGTTCCTTTTTTGAAGAGGTTTTATCATGACTGTCAAAGTGTTTATTTAAAAAAAAAAAAAAAATCCACAATTAGGTGATAAAGTTGTTTTACTGGGCAACAGCCAGTCAAGGTGTTTTGCTCTTGCATGTTTGCCACTGAAATGTAAGTGGCAGATCTAAGAGGTTTGCAGTGCTGTATTTAATGTAAGGGCTCCGTTGCTGTGATACTGTAGGCAAAGCTGTTGACATGTCGTACGACCACAAGCCAGAGGACGAGCTGGAACTAGCTCGCATTAAAAACGCAGGAGGGAAAGTGACCATGGATGGACGGGTCAACGGTGGACTGAACCTCTCCAGAGCTATTGGTATGGCTGACTTTGTGTGTGACTTTTACAATTGTCTTGTAAGCACCCATATTTGTTGCATCAAAATTAACCCCAATAGCAGCTCAGGTTATTTTTTTGTGTTTGGGGTTTAAATTGGTAATTTTAAAATGTTTGCCTATTCAGATGACCACCTCCTGTAAGCAGAATAGTTTTTGTTTTTTCTTTCTTAACAAGTTTCTATCTTGGACTCTGACTCTCAGGTGACCACTTCTATAAGAGGAACAAGACTCTGCCTCCAGAGGAGCAGATGATTTCTGCCATGCCAGATGTCAAAGTTCTGACTCTTAACGGGGACCATGACTTCATGGTCATTGCTTGCGACGGCATCTGGTGAGTTTGAGTGGTCGTTGGCAGATTAGCGCTGTAATTGTATATTGATCAGGATGCATTATTAACTGTAGATTTCAATATGCCAATTACCATGTTAATGCATGCAAGGTTGTTTTTTTCCTCTTTGCTTTGTCATTTACTTGTTGTGCAGCCCTGTTCCAATTTCCTATTATTGGAATTGTTGGGTCTTTTGTAAAGTATAGTGTGGTCAAGACCTACTCTATCTGTAAAGTGTCTTGTTATGGTTTGACACTATAAATAAAATTTAATTGAATATGTGTTGTGTGCAGGAATGTGTTGAGCAGTCAGGAGGTGGTGGACTTCATCAGTGAGAGGATCAACAAACCAGATGAGAATGGCAAAGTCAGAGTCCTTTCATGCATAGTGGAAGAGGTGAGAGACACACTTAATATTTAACATATATCCGTTTGTCAGAGTTTCTGTACCCACTTTGAGGAATCCGTTATATGCCAGACATTAAAATCAGCAGTTTCAGAAAATATTTTTATTACAATTAATCTGTAATTACATATGAAAGCTGTTGATTGAATAATTTAAGAGCAGAGAGACCATGGTAGAGTGAAGTAAAAAGAAAATTTTTTTGTAGAACTGACTCTTATGTAGCCGAATAAGACCCATATCTTAAAATATGGCAAATTAGACTAACCAAGACGGCAGCATCCATTCACAAACTAGCCCCTCCCTCTATCGGCTATATCTTTTAAGGCAGTAAATTCACATTAGCAATTAGAGGAAGGATGACAGCCCCATCACTCTTGGCATCTCTCCAACTGTGTGTGTGAGTGTGTGAAACAAATTTTAAATTCCAGTTGACGTTGACTCCCAAACATTGAACATGGTACCTCATGATTAAGTAGGTTCATGCATCTTTTAATTTTAAATTCTCACATGTCCTCGCAGCTGTTGGACCACTGTTTGGCCCCTGACACATCTGGAGATGGGACAGGATGTGACAACATGACCTGCATCATCGTCACCCTCCGGCCACACCCGTCCCATCAGCCAGATGACACGAAGAAGAGGAAGCACCCAGAGGACGCCGAAGAACCCAAGCCGGAGAACGGAAATGACAGCAAAAAGGCTAAAAGCGACTAAAGGCAAAGAGAAACTGTCCCAGAGGGAGCAGCTGGTCCCAGGCTACACCAGAGACGCATTGTTAAAAATGTAATCCTTACCTCACAAACATCAATACACCCGTAAACAGAAATTACAATTCCTATACATATTCTCGAAGACCGGCTGAACTAAGCTCATCAGTATAGTTTTTTTTTTTCCCCTCTGTTTTAGGCCGGTTACTTTAACACCCCCTCCTGTTGTTTCTTTTCATTCGGTTTCGCTGGAAAAAAGCTGGACACACTTTTACTTCTTAAATTCCCAAGAGGCAGATTCATAGGCATGCTGAATAGCACATCATTTTCTAAGTTTTAGTAACTAGAAGAAAGCTGCGGCACGAACCGGTCTACCGGAAATGCACTGCACTCTGTCATTGTCTGTCTTTTTCCACATGACAGTTTCATGATTATGTTTATGGACGTTTGAGGATCGCTCTCATGTTGACCTGTGTCTGATTGCAGTTCACATTTTGTGACACATGCATTTTCATTGCAGATTTGCAATATATAATGTGCATGTTACTTTTCACAATATGAAATCAAACAATGCTTTCTGTGTGTTGTGTCCAAATAACAAGGCATTCATTGTATCTCAAAGTGCCATTAAAAAGCATCAATTTCTTTCATAGGCACCATTTCACATCCTTAAATTAACTAGACCCAGACTAGAGATCCGAAATGGCTGCCAGTAGATTTGCATTGCGTAAAGGTAACCGTAGAAAAAGTGATTGAATGAGAGTATATTATTGTCTTTTGTAGCCCAAATTGAAGGTTCAAGAAGCAGTAGGGTGCGTGTGCTAGTCCAATGTGGCACTGAATGAGTTGCTTACCTGTGTCAGGTTCCTCTCCCATATCACACCCTGAGTTTGATCGGGGCAGTTTGTGTGAGTCACAGTTAGACTCCAGTAAGAGGGACCCATGGGTTTGGGGTACTAGTCCAGTTGCTGTTTGCCATTTATATATATTTTCCCCATTAGCAGTGAAGATAGGGTGTTTTTTTTGTTTTTTCTCTCTTCTCTTCTCAGTCTTGCTGGTCACATAACAGCCCAATAACCATCATCCTTATTTTCCATCCCTGTTTGGTGTCTAGTCTTGATCAAAATCTGTAAATGTTTTGACGGAGAAGAGACGTCAGGGTTTTGTGAGCTAGTGTACTTTTCATCTGTAAGATCTGATGGCAGGGAAAGTCACAGAGAGACGAGACATAAAACACTCTTCAATTTGTCTGTGTCCATCCAGAGAGAGGTGATGATTAAAGCTCTCGACTGGCCCGCCACACACAGCTCTTCTCCACCCCATTTACTTTTCCTGTCTGTCCCCATTTCCAATGTAACATCTTTTTAAGATCATCTCTAGGACGTGTATTTTAAGTAAAATAAGTATTTCCACTCAAGTGTTTAATTTTTCATTTTTGATGTACTGGTATTAGTTATTGAAAGTTATTAAAAGAAAAAGAAAACAGTGAGAAGTCATTTTGTGAGAACGCTCGGAAAACGCCCTGATACTGGGCAGTGAAGAGGATGCACAAGGTTACTTTTTGAGTGGAAATACAAGTTGAAGTTCAGAGCACCAAGGCAGTGAATGATTATTTTTTGTTTGTCTTTTTTTGCAGACTCATTTAAATCATATTGTGACTGTAAGTTTGTTTCTAGTGTACTATCTTGTCACCATGCCCTTATTTCTGTACATAGTTTTTTTTCAATACTTATAATTGAAGAAAAGAAAATGCTTTTTCTTTGTAATTGTGAGTCATGTGGCATTTTTGGTGCATACTCTTTTGACACCAGTATGTAAGTACATACAAATACATTTTTTTAAATAATGAGACAACTGTAACCCTGTGTTTCTTTAAAAACAATAGCAGTATTAGCTTTTTAATCAGAGGTTTTAGGGAAGTTTTTTTTATTGTGAAATACTTTTCATAGATTTGATGTCTGTTTATGAAGGTTTAATCAACCAACCAATCAGGCATACTTTCCCACCACCAGTCAGACTATATTGGGCTCAATCATGTTACAGGATCCTGTTTTAATATACAGTGGGGAGAACAAGTATTTGATACACTGCCAATTTTGCAGGTTTTCCTACTTACAAAGCATGTACAAGTCTTTTATCATAAGTACATTTCAACTGTAAGATGGAATCTAAAACAAAAATCCAGAAAATCACATGATTTTTAAATAATTAATTTGGATTTTATTGCATAGCATAAGTATTTGATCACCTACCAACCAGTATGAATTCTGGCTCTCACAGACCTGTTAGTTTTTCTTTAAGAAGCCCTCCTGTTCTCCACTCATTACCTGTATTAACTGCACCGGTTTGAACTTGTTACCTGTATAAAAGACACCTGTCCACACACTCAAACAGACTCCAACCTCTCCACAATGGACCAGAGAGCTGTGTAAGTACTGAGCTAGATTTGTTTCTTTATTGCATGCGAGAAAAAAAGAGATCTGAGAGAAAAAAAAGTTATCACAAAAAAAAAATATTGCTATTGGTATTTCATACCAATAGCAAAAGAAATCTCAATACTTTTTTTTTAAACTCAAATATATATATTTTTTGCTATCAGTTTGAAAAAAAAAAAATTCCCTCAAAGTGTTTCTCTCCAAACATGGAGGTGAGGTCGGCAGCGAAACTTTCTAGCAATGTTTCCACGCTGGCCACACTGATGGCGGTCCATCTGCAGCTGCAGGACCTGGAGCTCCCCGCCAGTGTTTCAGTTTGACTGTAAAGAAGTGTTTAAATAGTTAAAAGGTATTTATTTATAAGTTGGCTGGCTGCTAGTTACCTATGTGACAATGGTGTAATATTTTTTTTTCACACTGATAGAAAATTTATTTGACAGTTTAAAGTATTTTAAGATTATTATTTTTGCTATTGGTATGAAAACTTTCTCCCTTTTTATTTTTTGCTATCAGTGTGAACTTCTTTCAAACTTTTGTTTTTTCCTTTTTCAGATCTCATGTAATTAAAGCTACAACTCTAGCTCTATATGTAAGGACATCAGGGTTAAGATTGTAGACCTGCACAAGGTTGGGATGGACTCCAGGACAATAGGCAAGCAGCTTAGTGAGAAGGCAACAACTGTTGGTGCAATTATTAGAAAATGGAAGAAATTCAAGATGACCGTCAATCTCCCGCAGTGTTGCATCAATGATAGTGAGGGATTAGCCCAGAACTACACAGCAGGACCTGCTCAATGACCTGAAGAGAGCTGGGACTACAGTCTCAAAGAACCATTAATAACACACTACGCTGTCATGGATTCAAGTCCTGCAGCACACGCAAGGTCCCCCTGCTCAAGCCAGCACATGTCCAGGCCTGTCTGAAGTTTGCCAATGACCATCTGGGTGATCCAGAGGAGGAACAGGAGAAGGTTATGTGGTCTGAGTCTAAACTCCACTCTCCCTGTTTTGGAGGAAGGATGAGTACAACCCCAAGAACACCAGCCCAACCGTGAAGCATGGCGGTGGAAACATCCTTTGGGGATGCTTTTCTGCAAAGGGGACCGGACGACTGCATCGTATTGAGGGGAGGATGGATGGGGCCATGTATTGCGAGATCTTGGCTAACAACCTCCTTCCCTCAGTAAGAGCATTGAAGATGGGTCGTGGTCGGGTCTTCCAGCATGACGATGACCCGAAACACACAGCCAGGGCAACTAAGGAGTGGCTCTGTCAGAAACATCTCAAGGTCCTGGGGTGGCCTACCCAGTCTCCAGACCTGAACCCAATTAGAAAATCTTTGGAAGGAGCTGAAAGCCTGCGTTGGCTAGCAACAGCCCAAAACCTGAAGGATCTGGAGGTCTGTATGGAGGAATGGACCAAAATCCCTGCTGCAGTGTGTAAACCTGGTCAAGAACTACAGGAAATGTATGCTCTCTACAATTGCAAACAAAGGTTTCTGTACCAAATATTAAGTTCTGCTTTTCTGATGTATCAAATACTTATGTTATGCAATGAAATGCAAATTATTAAATCATACAATGTGATTTTCTGGATGTTTGTTTTAGATTCCATCTCACAGTTGAAGTGTACCTGTGATTACAGACCTCCTATGTGCTTTGTAAGTAGGAAAACCTGCAAAATCAGCAGTGTATCAAATACCACTGTAGGTATCACTTAATATTTTTGATGGTTAGTGAACAGTCTCAAAATACATAACATCTTAATATTGATTTGGGGACAATGGCATGGCTGGATAGCTAGCTTGACATAGTCAAATTATATTTAGGCCATACTGTTTGTCCACCGTCAACAATGTTATTGACTTTGAATCTTTAGCTTCCTGAACAGTAGCTGAGCCAAAGGTTTTTATAACCTGAGCAGACTAGAAATATATCCCGTTGCCAGGTCGTATCTAAGGTCCATCCTATATTAATAGAGTAGTATACATTGCATAATAAACCTTATGGGATGGGAATGATTGAGCCAGGTATTAGTCAAACTTTCAGGTGTTACCAAGAAAATAGTCACAAGGGGGGAAAAAAATAGGTTTTGATTGTAAAACACATGAAAACAAATTAAAGGTCTTAAAATTGTCTTTGGTAATTTACCATGATGTAAATGGGTTAATGCCCTCCAAGAAGTCCATTATTAGGTAACAAATGGACTCTTGCAAACCTCTTTCCTCATGCTGATGCAACTCCTGAATTTTCCTTCTGGAGATCAATAAAGGCTTATCTTAAATTTCAAATTTGACCTAATGCCAATCCAGTAGTTAAAACATTTCTCAAAGGCTTCACATTTTAGTTTGAAATGAGCAGTTTGCTGCCAGCAAAGTTGCATGGACATCTTTGTGTTCTGTGTAGGACAGCTTATTCACAGACAGTCCTGCAGATGTCAGCAAAGACATTTGTACCAGTTATGCTGATGATTAGATATTTTATGATCACTCTGGAGGGTTTCATCCCAAACAGAGAGCACAGCTACTGATTTCACTGACACACACACACACACACACACACACACCTTCAGTCAACACAGACATACTGAATAGTAACCTCATTTCCATCCAATGATCACTTTTACATGAAGACGCATTGGGCATGATATACTTTAAATCTCTGTAGATACAGGAAAGCAAAAGAGGACAGACTTTATTTCCCATCAGCCTCGGGGCCTCTCTGTCCTTCCCTCCGTTTGGCTACTGCTTTACCGTCCTGGTGGTTGCTCTGCTCCCCAAGGGTCACTGTTGTTGTAGGAACAATAGAGAGCAAAAGAGGAAACACACCCTGTCCTTGGAATCTAAAAATGTCATCACACACACACACACACACACACACACACACATATACCAGAATACCCATGTTTTCTCCATGTCTTTGACAGGAAGGATGTTTTTTGTTCTTTTCTGTAGATTAGCAGCTTCAAGGGTATGTGTGGCTACAGTGAGTGGGTGCAAAGTTTGTGGTTCGTTCTCATGTTAATAGAGACAGAAAAACAGGCCAAACCACACATGGGTTTGTGTCTGTGTGAACATGACTATTTTTTGGAAGACATGTTTGGCTCAAAAGGCCACTGTAGGTAGCTGCTCCAGGCTGACTTTTCAGTGCAGTAACCATAAAAACAATCTTAAAGGCTACTACTATGGTGCTCAATGGCAGCCTTGTCCAGCTATGTGTGTTGGGGGAGTAGATTCAGTCTCCAGACTCTTAAACTTGACTGATGGTTGTGGAGCCACAGGACTCTGACTAGACCTGCAATTGTACATGTATAGCTGTGTGTGTGTGTGTGTGTGTGTGTGTGTGTGTGTGTGTGTGTGTGTGTGTGTGTGTGTGTGTGTGTGTGTGTGTGTGTGTGTCTCAACAGGTCTTATATAGAAAGTTAGACCACAATAGCAGGTTGTAGTTAGACACTGCAAGTATTCATCAAGATTTTTTTCATTCTCCTACTTGCGCTCCTAAAACTGCATTGGCCTCATTGCACTCACATTGCAGAGTTCACCAATGTCCCCACACACACACAAAGTCATACACACAGACACACACACACGCACAAATACATTCCAGAGGTCACCATAGTGCAGTTTAAATGCTCTGTGACCATAGTTAACTGTAATTCTTTGCTCAGTCATACACCTTGAACCTCCATTCCTGTTACTAATATTAACATTTGCAGTGATAGTAGTTATGATTTAGAATTAATATATGTTAAACTGTGTGATCTGAGGTTTAGATAGTTGAGGAAATACATAATTATTTATATTTTCCGTCTTCATTATGACAACACCTTATGTTTTTTTAACCCCCAAAGCCACTTATCACACAACCACTCACATCTGTATTTCTTTACATCTTTGTGAGGACCCTCATTGATACAATAAACAAAACCCTAAAGCTGCACTAATCAATATTTTTACAAAACCAATGGATTAAATGACTGTCATGTGTAAGGCTCTGTTCAGCTTTCAAACAACCGTAGGCTCATAGACCAAAAACAGAGCTCAGAGAGTAAATGTTGGACCTAATTTCATCATCTGGACGCAAACATGACTCCAAAGGGATGCTAAAGTTGCTTTATGTCAGCTGGGTGTAGAATAACTATATGGATAAAATGTTAGCCGTATGAAGTTGTAATATGTTGTTTCTGTGTTTACAGATCATTAACACACATTGCAAGATGCCTGTAGCATGACTCCATATTGCTGCCAGATGCGCGTGCACGCACACACACACACACACACACACACACACACACACACACACACACACACACACACACACAGTTGGTATAGGAAGATGTCACAGTCAGCTGTTCTGTTGCTGGCAGGATGTTCTAGCATGTCAATTCCAGACACATCCTCTGTGTGTGTGCGTGTGTGTGTGTGTGTGTGTGTGTGTGTGTGTGTGTGTGTGTGTGTGTGTGTGTGATTCATCAGCACCAAGCTAAGCATGTTGGAACAGGAAAACTCCTGCATCCTTTTTTCCCCCCTCTCTTTCCTTTCACCTCTCTTGTTGCCCCTCCTCCCATTTTTCTCCCTACTGTCACTTCCTGTAACCTCTTCACTTCACTTCCTTTCTTGTTCCCTCCCCTCTTTTACTATATGTTTCCCGATATCTTCTTGCTTTCCTTTTTATTACCATCTTTTCTGATCACTTTGTCCTGTCTCGCTATCTCTCTTCCTTTCCTTTTATTCAATCCAACATATTTTATGTCATATTATTATCATATTTGTTAAATTAGCTAAATTCTGTTTTAACATGTTTTGTTTGGGCTGATATAAGTTGATGTTCGTTCAGACTGGTGAAAAGTTTGTCTCAAAACACAGCTGATCATCTACAAACACACCTGCAGGAACCAAATCACACATAGTATAAGAACATCAGTATAATACAGAGGCACACACACACACACACACACACACAGGGTGCGGTCAGAGATAGGAGAGAAGTGAAAATCAGCAGCTGTCTCATCAACAGACATACTGCAGTTTTTACCTCCCCGGACATTTCTTCACAATCTCATTCTTTCTCAGAAACATGTTCACCTCTCTTCTGACTCCCCTGATACGTTGCTGTGTTTATTCAGCATATTTGCCCTTTCTCAATCTTGTTTGCTCTGCTCTTTTTTTCCTCATTCAAGCACTTGTTGTCATTTTAACAGTAAAGTCAGTATGCAATATCTTGGCAGCAGACTACTGTACTGTGTGCATAGACAAACAGGATTTGTTTTACAGTAATAGTAACCAAAATAAATCAGAAATGAAGTACTGTTGCTATTTTGGGGCTGTCATGAGATATTGATTCCGCACAGGGCATTGGGTCTTAAAGTGATACTTCACCTAAAATCTATCTTTTGCGTTTCAAACACTATCAAAAGTTTGTGGCCCTAACAGAGAACATGTGTCTGTGCACTTGGATTAATGTGGATTAGAATAGTGACAACTTTACATGCAGGAAAAAGGATCAAAATATCCAAAAAAAGCTTTCACAAAGCAGAAAGTGTAGGCGCTCTAATGTGTGTAAACTAACTAACACAATTATTAGCAAGAATATGACTGTTAGGAAAAGACTGTGCAGGGCAATGATCAGTGCATCAATTCAGAAGAGATCTGAGACGTTTTGGCACTAAAAAACATTCAGGCTGAAGTATGACTTCAGCCTAACCGCCAAATTTGACTACTTGCAGTAAGAATTCTAATATTTTAGAGGAAAGAAAATTTGAGCAAATCCATTTTCACGCTTCTTTCTTTCCCCTCTAACTCTTCATGGTATTTCTCTGACTATCTTATCTTTTTGACACATGGTCCTGTCATGGCTTTTATTGCAACTTCATATTCCTTCTCTCCTTTATTTAGTTAGCCATGGAGCAGATCACAGG
The DNA here is from genome assembly GCA_013375575.1 of Percina caprodes. NCBI lineage: Eukaryota > Metazoa > Chordata > Actinopteri > Perciformes > Percidae > Percina > Percina caprodes. Next base: position 530,614 of record JABXJD010000085.1, on the reverse strand, counting down.
GGACATTTTAGGCTGCAGCCCCTTAGAGTTCCCTCACTCAAAATATAGCCTATTTTATCTTAAAAACATTACTGGTAATTAAACATGTTATGATCACTGGAAGATAACATGACTTTAAAGGGAAATAATGGGCAATAATGCTGCTGCAGTACATATCCCTAATGTACATGCACAATAACAAAAACACCACAACATTGTTAGTGCATTTATTGTAAGACATTGGTGTGAATGCAGGTGTGCTGGTTAAAGCTGAAAGTATAACATGACTTAATTACCCTGGAGTCACTGTGTGAGCTTCCACACTCAGGAGATTTTTACTAGTTTCATTACTGAGTCTGGCCTATGAGTCTTCAGAGATAACGCTCCTGAATGCTCCCTGTTACCTACATGTCTGCTTTCTGTCAGTGAAAGAGCTGTTGTTCTGCTGTCACATGCATTAAGACAGAGAAAGATCGTTCTTCCTGCTATGGTTAAGGGTCGTATGTCAAATGAGAGTTTTGTCCACTGAAACAAGAATACAACAGATGAAGTTTAAAAAAATAAATAAATAAGAAATAGATATTGTTGCTCATCTTGTGATTGAATAAATTTTGCTTTTCCCCACAGATGAATCATCTTGTGACCAAGATGAAAACCACAGTCCTAGTAAGAGTAACAAAAGCTCTGTGGTCTATATGTAGCACAGCTCTGGATCATGTGAACAGACGTCTAATATCTCGTTATTGAGCTCACTGTTGATCATTATTTAACCAAAAACTGTACCTTGTACCATTTTTGAGATTATTTTATAGCATGTTTTCAGTGCTTAACAATGAATGAGAATGAAAATAGGACTAAGGTATGTTGTGGTATTGACATGCTATGTTACCAAGTTACACTAACGATAGAGGAAAGGGCTGTTCATTTTCCTCAAAGTATTTTTTAATTACAGCAGCCACTCGAATGTTTGCAGATTTAATTCTAAAAATTATATAATCCATAATAATAATGTGGCTTGAGAAAGGGAACTTTTGGGTCCCCTGCTGGAGCTGCTCCCGCTGTGACCCAATACCGGATAAGCGGACGAAGATGAATGGATATATTCCATTAAAAAAAAACTTTTAAAGACCATTTAGAGCTTGTACTGTGTACTCATCATACTATAATGTTGGATTGGAATATTGGATCTAAAACAAGAAGAGTCCACGGCTAGCCTGTGGCTACTTTGGCACAGCAGTGCTTGAGCTAAATGTTAATCTCAGCAGTGACAATGATAACATGCTGAGATTTAGAAGGTTCACCATCTTAGTTTAATATGTTGGCATGCTAACATTAGCTAATTACCATGTGCACAAAGTACAACTGAGGCTGATGGGAATTCCATTTCAGGTATTTAGTCATAAACCAAAGTATTGCACACAATTCTGAGTTGCTGAGATTTTTAAAATTTAAAACCACATGAATGTCTGTACAAAATGCAATGGCAATCCCCCCAGTCGTTGACCAACCACTATTATCATCCACCGCCTGTGCCACTGACTAAATTTCACTGGAAAAACAACCAGAATATCGAGCACATTATTGAATCAGTGCCTTGTTACATTGCACTTAAACTGCACCTCGTTCATGCCTTTACCCCCTTTTACAAATGGTTCAGGGTTTAAAACTGGCAACTTTTAGTCATGGTCAAGGTCAGTTCATCCAGAATATTGAGGCAGTGCATCTCTTGTTGATTTCAACTGACAACAAAGTTTAAAAGCAAGTCACTGGCTATGGCTCTAACAGCATTCAGGGTTTGCATACCGACTATCTATTTTTGAGTAAATACAGAAAACGCTTCTTGTATTTCTAGATAAAATGTTCAACAAACCATGGGTGTTATTTCTTAAGTCAATTTCTTAATCAAAACTAATATTTTCTACACATATTTTCTACAAAAACACACAACTTCACAAAACTTCCCTCTGGCCTCAGGATCAGCCTCCCATGACTCATAGTCTTATCTATTGAACCTGACTCCTAGAAGTTACTACTTCAACATCGCACAGCACCCCTTTCTCTCCCCCACTGTCTGTTTTGGCCTAAACTAATAAGTAGCTCTGCATACATCCTCTCATTTCTTTCTTTCTCATGTTTTCTTTCTAAAACACACAAACACACAAATACTTACCCATCATCCAAGGCTTTTATTTTTGACAATGTTCAATGACTGATTTTTAAAAAATGTAGGTAATGATTCAAATGTTTCATTCAACCATCAAACCTGTAATGTGATAAAAGTCTAACTGTTAAAATACCTTCAAGGAGCTGTTTTCTTCACAGAGATTCATTGGCTACAGAGATGGATTGAAGCAGTGCCTTTAAAACTTAGCTGAAAGTGAGTCTCTCTCTCTCTCTCTCTCTCTCTCTCTCTCTCTCTACATTATGTGTCAGCTCACACAGTTGAGAAAAGGACAAAAGTTCTGGCCACAAGCCTGGTCACTGGGAATGTGTGTGTGTGTGTGTGTGTGTGTGTGTGTGTGTGTGTGTGTGTGTGTGTGTGTGTGTGTGTGTGTGTGTGTGTGTGTGTGTGCCAGCTGGTTACATCTGGTTTAAGAGGCCACAGAGGGAAACTGCTTTCTACCAACTTTCAGTATCAGTTACTGATCCCTGTTTCCCACAAGCGTGCCTGTGCGTGCACGCGAGAAAGAGAGAGTCTTAGGGATGGATCACGAGGGCTCTGCCATCCAAATCATTTTCACATTTACATAATAAATTTGATGATCGTACTCACCATCCGGAGCATTTAAACCAACATGCAGTTAAAGTTCACATACTTTATCTCTCATTACTTACCTTGGTCATTACTGGTCAAAATACCTTTCTCACTGTAGACGTCACACCATAGTAGGAAAAACACAGGTGCAGAGCAATTAATAACCTTAATGATGGCTGTATTTCATGTAGGTAAGCCCAGGTTCCTGCTAGGGATTGCATATAGATCACTGTCATGCCTCACTGGACACTTAATTGACCTGAGCAGTAATATTGTAAGTTACACCAGTGTTTTTCCTGCTATGCTTGCCATGAGAAAGGTCTGTAGGTGTAACCTGTGGATGGTTTCAAAAAGATCGACTTTGTCTGTGGCTGAGATCACTCACTTTAGATTGAAGTCTAACGTCATTTGTTGCACAGAGCCATCTAGTTCTTGACCATGTTATAAACAGGACTAATTTGACATGAATTCTGGGTACATTAATTCAAATAATTGAATAAAGTGACATAAAATTGCAATTCTGTCTGATTATCAGGCTGCTGCTCAGCAAATAGACGTACTGTTAATGCAAATCAACCTTAAATACAAGAAACTCATACTGGGGATTCAAGGATGTGATTGCAAGAAATTTATCAAATTAAGCCTTGCTTGTGATTCTGCCTTTATCACATTCACAAGAAAGACAACTTATTATTTCAATTACTTTCATCAACTGTTTAATTGTAAATTTGATCAACTCAAATGTAAAGGCCCTGCACACCTTTGGTAAACCCACACAGGTGAGGTGATTTCACTTATTTTGGCCAATGACACCTCCTCTCAGGGCTGTGTTAGTGTGTACAGAACAACATCTCTCTCACTCTCCTGTTATGTTTGTTGTACCCGTTTGGGTGGGACAGATCACACCTTTTTTATTTATACATGGCGCCCAGTGACTTCCTGTGATTCCCATCATAGCTCTGCTCACCTTTAACCAGTGCAGAGGGCTAATCAGCCAAGTGAAAACACCTGTGGGTTTGCAGGTTTAACTAATTTAAGCAAAACCATAATATAGTGTATATTAGCATGCACTTGTACAGAAATACTAACTTTCTGTGACGTTGTGACCATTGGCATTCTTTTTTTGGGGGGGGAGGATTTTTAGTTCTTTATTAGACAGGACATCGGAGAGAGAGGGGGAACAACGTGCAGCAAAGGAGCGCAGGTCGGAATCAAACCTGTGGCCGCTGGGGTAGGACTGAGCCTTTTGGGGCGCACGTTGTGAGTTACCCAGCTTCCCCTAACCACTGGTACACTTGAAAAAAATATTTTTAAAATAGTGATTGAAACTAGTAGAGGCCTCAAACTTATTTGGGTAATATTTTTCATGTTGCATTATTTTAGTCATTCTAAGAAACCCAACTGTAGCTGCTGTGAGGTTCTCAGACATTATCTGAGATGTGTTATCAATACCGTGTCTTACTCTGTTTAGCACGTTGACATTTGACATGTTGGGTTTTAATTAGTACAGGGACGTGATCAGGAGTTGAGTACATGTAATGCATGTTACCCATGACCGTGATGTAGGTGGTGTTATCTGCAGTAATGTGCAAATGTAAACGCAGTGGTCAGCTGTGGTCAGATGTATGTGGAGAGGAGGTGAGAGTGAGGGAGCGGTGGGGGTGTAAACTGTTTGTGCCACGTTGTTTCTTAACTGTGTACATTCCACATGACACACTGTGAACTTTGAACGCTGTATGCAAACATACACATGATCACCAGGTTATGCAAATAAACAACCTGTAGAGATGGAGAGCAAGAGGTGGTACAGAACATGAACGACAGGGAGGGAGACTAAGAGAGGGAAGGAGAGAATGTGTTTGACAAGAATACACAAAAAGAACAAAAAAGTGATAAAGAAAGGAAGGAAAAGTTTGTATGAGAGCTGAGACAGAGATGAAGCGCATTAAGAAAAGATTACAGTATGTGTCAGTCTGTTGGAATCTGTTTAGTTAGCTGTGTCTGTGCGTGAACTTGTTTTAACCACATTGTGGGGGAGAAAATCAGTTCACACATTTACTGTACTGTCCATAAACGCCCAGATCAGCTTCCCAGTGATTAATGCAGCAGGAGGAGTTTTAAATGATGTGATTAACTGTGAAGTTTTGTTTCTGTCACTCCGTCACTTTCTACATCATTTGTCTGTTCTCCTCCCCGTCTGTCACCCCTTTTAATGTTCTTTTCTTCACTTTCTCTTAACCGCTGTCTCTTTTTGACACACACACACACACACACACACACACACAGCAGCAGCTGTCTACACACATTGATTAGGTTTATAGCATGTTAGGAAAGTGGAGATTGTATTTCAGCTCTGCTCGTTAAGAGTCAGCACTGATGTCACTCTGGCCCCTCTTTATATTATGTAACACACACACACTGAGAGAGAGAGAGAGAGAGAGAGAGAGAGAGAGAGAGAGAGAGAGAGAGAGGCCATAAAATTACAAAATGGGCTGGAACTGAGCCTTAGACCATCGTCTTGAGTACTGGCAGCTCTGTGTGTCTGCTTGCACATGTGACTGTAACATTTCGCAATAATAAGCCAAACTTAATTTTACTGTTTGTTACAAACGAGGTTATGTTCCTTTGTATCTCTGTCTTTCCTTCCTTGTGTTAATACCACCATAAAAATAAAACACCTGTCTGACTGACTAAATGTGTTTCATAAAACTGCAACATATAAATTACTGGATAATGCATCTATGATTTCACAATTATAAGTAAATAATAAAAAAAGCGATAAAAAGTGACATCCAAAACATAAGATGTGGCCACAGATGTCTTTCTAAATGAGCACAAGAGTTGAACACCATGATATAATGACATGATGAAAACACATTGGAAATGCTTTGCAAACCATTTTAAACTAATACGGTAAAGATTTGTCAGCCTGATTTCATAAAATGATGTAGGCAGCGGCTTCATTTTAACTTTCAGGTCGGCGCTACATGTGTTTACAGTTGTTGAAGGGTTTCAGCAGTGCTGCAGTTTGTTGTATCAACATCTGTTAAGTTTGTGAGGTGTTATTACATGGTTCATAATAATAAAATAGGCCTGATAAGATTTACAACCCATTTGGGGGGGACATTTTATTACATTCTGCTTAAAGATTGATTTTTTTTCTGTTTTTACATAATAATTTGTTACAAGCCTTGTGAAGTTTGACAATCAAATCAAATGTGACAATCTGCTGACTGTAGACCAAGACAATAAACCATTTACAGTCCTTTTAGTCCTGTTTTTTTCCAGCAGATATTAGATTTTAATTCAGGATTATTACATTTTGGAAAATAGGCTATGATTTGTAAGAGTCATAAAGGAGAATAACAGCTGGATAATATCAGTAAATGGGACCTGGCACTGCTTGAGTCACAAAGCAGCTGATCCATCCAGAACAAAGTTGGCCTTCTTATTATGTACAACTCTGTGTTGTCAGGTAGAGCAAAGCAAAGAGACATGCCACTAACCAAATGTCACATTACATCCTTCAAAATAAAGCTCTTGTATATCTATGAGGGTCTGTGTGTGTGTGTGTGTGTGTGTGTGTGTGTGTGTGTCTTCAAGCTCCCCAACATCGCTCACATCTTATCAGTGCATCAGCTGAGCACAGCATGGTGGTTGCACAAAGGTTTGGTAATCACAAAGTGCACAGTAAAATCCAAAACTTCATTCCTTCATCCACAACATCATAAAATAATATAATATAAAGTGTATATACCGACAAAAAGCATTTGTTAAAAAAGCAGTTGTGGGACAAGGTCTGCTTTTTGTGCGTTTACCTGCTACTGGCCATCCTGAATGTTATTTGAATTCGCTTTCCAGTAAAATTTGTGAAATTGACACAGACATAAACACATGAGATATCGACAAACTCCATCTACAGGTGTTTATCTAAAAACAAAAAACATGTTCTTATTTGCAGCCTGTGGGCACTCACAAGGAGTTATATTTAAACACACACACATTCCCAGTCCCACCACTGAGAACTGAGCCATTTACAAAACACAGCATGTATTATGTCAAATAATTTTTATTTCTCAGGGTATAAAACTTCTGTACAAGCAATTCTTTCTTGACTGACGTCCTCAGTTAAACAGAGAATTCAGTGTGAGCATATTGCAGCAGCGTGATCTCTGTTACAATGTTTTTACATGCAGGAAATACGATTCACACAGGCTGAGTGGTTTCCTCAGAGAAGCTCTCAGCTGGTGGGCCATGTGAATGAGCTCAGGTGTGCTTTAGTGTGTATCAACCTCAATAAAACAATGAAATCTCAAGAATTCTGTCTGTTTCCCCAGGCTGTCTGCTTTTGTTTAAACTCACTGGATTCTAATACTCTTGTGCAATTAACAATTAGGAATGTGTGGGAATTTAGTTTCAAGTCTACAAAAAAATGATTTGCTTACAGTAATCCAAGGCCATTCATATACAGAAAGAGTTTGTATTTGGTTAGTAAATTCCAACACCAAATAAATCACAATAACTGAAGTCATCCATTGAATATTGTCCAACCTACATCCAGACTTTGCACCTATCCCAAACACAGAGCATTAACATTTCTGCCTAACCTTCAAAATAAAACACAGGCTTTGTCTGTCTGACTGTCCTAGTGTACAATCTCCACCATGTCTCTTCTCTGAATCTCTTTAAACACAATAGTTCACTTTCGGAGACCCATCTGTTCAACATTACTAAGCTGTTCATCTGTCATACAGGACATACACTGCTGCAGGTCAACCAGTCTATTCTGGCCACTTTTGAAAGAAGAAATAACACAATTTCAATCTTACATATGAATAGTTGAATGCATAGGCAAAGGAATGCACAATGTTTCATTCAATATACATTACTTGGGAGTTTTACTGCTACAGCTTTACTTGGTCTGGTACGATCAGTAAATTTTGCTAACTTCAGTTAGAAATGCATGAGTGTTCTCTATGGTACTGTTAAACAACAATTTGGTACATAACATTATATCACTTGTAGCGAGTGGACGGCATGGGCTCGCTTTAAAAGATTATAGCATAAGCTTAATTTACCGGGAGTTACAGGCTGGATACAGAGATGAGAAACAAAACAAAGTAATCGTCAAATTTTGTGAGAAACATGCAAGATATTGTTTCCATCGTTAGTGGTTATTTATTGTATTTAAACAGGAATTATCTACAAGAGGTTTATATTGTAAGAGAAACTTATTGTGCTCTCCATAATTATAGATGTAAGTAGGTAAAACTGATGAGACCTGACAGAGGAAATGCCAGCTATCATAAGGATCTGTGGGACCTTTACCCTACTTAAATCTACCATCAGCCAAAACTGCACACAAACAGCAAGACAAGCAACTTATTATGGCTTTTTCCCCAAGCAAGAAACAATGCATTTGCTATCATGAGTAAAACGTCAAGACAGTGAACCCATTCACTCGCAGTTGTAACATCTTCAGTGGAAAACTACCAAATAACTCCAGTGTTCAAATCTGGAGTCTCGGTTTTACACTCAGGCCTAAAATCAACATTTGGTTGAGATACATTTTAGATTAAGTTCTGTGTGTACATGTATTACTGTAGTACACAACTTGTAGCCAGATTGTAGAAAAATCAGCAGGTCAGTTAGGGTTACACAGGGAAATCTTTGCAGACAAGTCATGTAGGAACCAAATTGTGGTGCTGGTGTAGTTGTGTTCAGTGTCTTGGGACATTTAGTAGTGCTTAATAGAAATATTTAAAAGCCAGTAGTCAACAAACTGGGTGTAAATATCCACAAGTGTCTAAGAAATGATCTACTATGATTCTGCATGTTCTGGCGGTGGCAGTCTTGAGAAAACCATAGCTATTTTTTAGTATTATTATAAAGTATTTATATAAAGTATTATTTATTGAATTTCAAGCATACCCACCACAGCTCATTCCATTTCACACCAGTAGAGAAGTCACATTGAACAACACTCATTTTTAGAAAATTGTGACACTAGTCAGCTCTTACAAAAAAACAGATTATAGAATTTGCTTCAATTTCGCAAAAATTAACAGGATTTTTGAGCCTACGCTTAGCTCAAGATAGACTAAAAACCCTCCAGAGCAGCGTTATAGCTGAGTTTTTCAGGAATAGCATCAGAAACACAGGGTTAGAATATCTGGTATAAATTACTTAGAACAAAAGCAGCAGAATGTTAGTTTTTGTGTTCATGTCTAATAGATATGAATTATTATGTAATTATGTTGCACACTAAATAATCCATTATTTACTGAAACCTGGTTGCACCCTTTTTCCTTTCTGCTGCAGTGACTCTAATACAAAGAGCCATTCAGATGAAGGCACAGTAGAGAAATAATATGTTTTAGTTACTGAAATGTACAAAGAAAGGTGTTGCATCTGAGTCTTTGACATCCACACATTTTGTTTTAGTTGCCTTTTTATTTCTGCTTTGCCACATATAATCTATTTGAGAGAGAAGTAGCTGTAGAACTAACAGTGCATACAGCAGATGTAGTGTGGACAAAGAATGTCTCTGCAGTATCAAAGCATTCTTGGCGCAGAATGATAGAAACGATCAATAGTAACTGTAATTAAGTATATTTTTGGGTGAAGGGAACAAACATCAAACTGTAGTTCATAACTACAAAGAAAGTATTTCACAGAATATGTACATAAATCAAACTTCACAGTCTTAGATTCAAAATTGCAATGAAAAGCTAAAAAATAAAACCTTGTTTTTTTCAGTTTCTTCTCTGAGCAAAGTTGTGGCTTGTGGAACTATGTGAACATGAAGAAGAAGAGAACAACACTGGAATTATAAAATGTCATCATGCCGGATTAAGGTCAAGAGCTAGCCAGTCTTCAGTCCACCACTACAGTACACAGATGAATGATCATAGCTATCAATGGAAACCTGACGCAGGATGTAGAGGAAACCACACTAAAAACCAAACCAGATATAATGCCATAAATAGTTCAGATAAAGACTAAAATAAAAGGTAAACCGTGGTCCAGGTTTTAGATTAGGTTTATAGGTCGCACCACAGTTAACTGTGCATGTGACCAGGATAAAATTATTATCTGGTTAATAAAGTCTTTCATTAGAGTAACATAGAGTTAGCTTTTTAGACTGTTTTTTTTTTAACCGAGTTCTGACTTAAATCATGCCTGGTGATCATATCAGAAAATCCAAAATGACTTCTTTTCTCAGAGACGCTCTATTTTAGTCAGCAGTTCTTTCTAATCATGAGTGTTGGAAACATGTTAGGCAATGGAAGTTTAGATGCAGTTTCAGTGAGTCAAGTTCCCTTCCCGCCTACATGACAAGCATACATAAATCTGTGCAAGATTGTGAAAGTTATTACGAGAACACCAGACTAAATACTTTTCATTTTTATGTGTTAAACACAGACAAAACTGTTATTTTTCAAATCTAGTCTGGTTTGATAAAAAGCAACATTGCCACATCTACCATGGCATTTAGAGGGTCTTCTGCTAGTCCCTGTTTGTATCAGTTTTATTCCAGACAAGGCAGGAGTACCACTGCAGTACTACTGTATTTTCAAAGCAGGATTTGTTAGAACCAAGCTGGGCTCAGTAGTAAATCTCATCCACGATAAGAATAAAACCATTGAATAAAAACAAAAAGTAAAATTTTAGATCCATAATAGTCTTACTTTGGTTCCCAGCTATAGTCCAGTTGAGGTCCTGCTCAACATCAGGCAGTCCAGGCAGAACCTAAACCCAGCTAAATCCAGACCAGGATAAAGTCAACAGAAGATCCGAGTCTTTGACCCAAACTCCTCACACGTCTAGGCCACACAGCAGTACCTCTTCCACCATGACTTAGACAGACTCTTCATCTTGTCCGGTGTCTGCCTTTGCTTTGTTCGTCGTTTTTGTTTCCCTCTTTTGTGCTTTTGGGAGCTGTAGTTCTGCAGGCTGGCCAGTATGGCCGTGTCAAACACTTCTTTCAAATTTTTTTGAGTCAGGGAAGAGCACTCCATGTAAGCCACAGCTCCGATCTCCACTGCACAGTCCCGGGCATCTGCTGCGTTCACAGGTCGCTCCCTGTACTTAGCCAGGTCAATAAGAACCTGAAGAGGAAAACACTCTGTCAATATACTTTTGTTTCTGCTAATTTATTAGTTGAGGAGAAAGGAAAGATACACATGCAGTGTTTTCTCCCATAAATGATAATTTTATCAGTTTTGAGCATTTGGTAAGCACCCTGCGTAGGTTTTGTAGCTTCAGATGTGTTGCTATTTCTCTTCTAAACAGTTGAAATTCCTGCTATATCAAGCAAAATCAATCCTCAGAGTCAAAATTGGCATTGACATTTTCGGCAAAATAAAACAATATATATACAGTATATATACTGTATATATATATATATATATATATATATATATATAATAAAACGGGATACAATGGTAAAATTGTCATTTTGATCATAAAGACGTGTAGCCTTTATTTAACGTCAGTGGTTTTGTTTAACGTTTTTGTCAGAATGAAGGTGCTATTTTGTCTGGCGTATGGCAAGTACTTTTGCTCCACGTCAATACATATACTCCACCTTGACATCTTCTCGGAGGTCACACTGCGTCCCAACGAGGACGAGCGGAGCAAATGGTGCGTGTCTCCGGATCTCTGGAACCCACTTCTCAGGAACATTCTGGAAGGAGGCAGGACTAACAACGCTGAAGCACAGCAGGAACACATCTGCACTGGTGTAACACAGAGGCCGCAGCTTGTCAAACTCATCCTGGAGAGGTTGGGCGAGATCAAGAGAAAGAGAGAAAAGTGTTGAGGATGAAGAGATTTCACAAAAACAAATGCAATAATTTACCAACCAGCACAGCAATGCTTTTAAGAGTATTTGGACAGAAATATAGCGGTATTGCTGATGCAGCACATCCTGCCAAGCATGTTTATCCAAACACAATTACTGATGCTACTGAGTGATCTGTTTTCAAAGACAGAGAATAAACTACGAGGATATGTCTAGTTTCTCCTCTCCGACTCTTTATCTCGGAATCTACCCTTGCTCTGCCTGTGATCCTTGCATTCATTCTGCCATCACATCAAAAAAACACAGTGATACAGACAAACAGCTGCTCCTTCACAGAACATGAGTGGGTAAAGTTTTAACAGCTTGTGTTTCCATGTCAACATAAGCTCAAAGTATAACCAGTTAAGTCTCATTTTAAGAAGAAAGTTTTTTCTCTTCTATTTATTTCAGATTACAGTTAGTGCTAAATAGATGTAAAATGTAAAATGCATCAATTCCTGTGTGCCTGAGGTTTTTTTTCCTAGGAAAGCCCTACCAGACAATTTCCTGGACAGAGACTTAGCCAACCAAAACTAACATGGAATCTAACTGAGCTATCCATTGTAAAACATGTTTAGTTTAGGACTAGTCTTAATCTATGTGCCAATTATCTTAATGCACACCATGTTGGTCAAAGTACATTGTCACTCTTCTGTTATTTAAAATAGATGTGGATAGAGCAGAAAAACTTAAATATACGTGCACTCTAGCAACATTTTTGAGTTGCCGTGACAAAAAACTAGATGTTGTTAAGTTTAAGGAAAAACTATTTTAGTTTCCAATTAAAAAAGCTTTGTGGGGTAGCCTATTGGTTGGGGGGGATACCATACAACCACAGCAGTTTGATTCCAACTGGGGAACTTTGTTGCATGTCAAGTTGTACAGTGTCAATTATCAAATAAAGGCAGAAATGCCACACACAAAAATAATTTGTGTTATAGTACACTACTTTTGACCTTAAAAGAAAGAAAGAAAGAAAGAAAGAAAGAAAGAAAGAAAGAAAGAAAGAAAGAAAGAAAGAAAGAAAGAGTATTGTTGCTTCATCACTTCCTCTGGTCAGGGGCATTGTTTCAAACACAAATAAAATAACAACAGGAAATGCTGCTGCTCTCTCTCCCCCTGTCTGTGTGTGTGTGTGTGTGTGTGTGTGTGTGTGTGTGTGTGTGTGTGTGTGTGTGTGTGTGTGTGTGTGTGTGTGTGTGTGTGTGTGTGTGTGTGTGTGTGTGTGTGTGTGTGTGTGTGTGTGTGTGTGTGTGTGTGTGTCACTGACCTGTCCAGCTGTGTCACAGAGTTGTAGTTTGACTGGCTGCCCGTCCACTGATACCACACACACACACACACACACACACACACACACAGTGTATTCAATGGAAAACACATATGGCCAATTGTATCTTACACAATCACATAATCCAATGACACCAGTTGGTAACTATTTTACTTTAAGGTGAATACAGTAAAGGAAAGATTAGTCTGAATGGTCAATCCGCTGAATATGAATCTATTATATTTGATAATTGGGCATTTGTTGAAGTCATTAAAAAAGTCAAAACTATTTCTGTGGTCATACATTAAAGTGGTTACATCATGAATTAAACTATTAACTCACATTTGACATGTAAACTACATTAAATTTTACAGAGTAAAAGATTAATCCATGAATCAAACTTAATGCTAGCATAATGTCTTATACATTTTACTATGCAGCTCTGATGTAGGGTAACTAGTTCTTTCCAGTTAGATGGTCAAACGTGTTCATGCAGCTGTATAGAATTAATTAGCCAACATAACTCATCCTTTACCTGAGAAGTTGTCAAACGCGGTCGGGACGTACTCGGTGGGATACCCGTTGGTGGTGTAGCTGACTACCAGGCTGGTTTTCCCCACAGCTCCGTCTCCCGCCAGCACACACTTTACCCGCCTCTCCGCTGCTCCGGCTCCCGCTGACCCCATCCCTGCTCCGGACCGCCGCGTCCTGCCGGAGCCCCTGACCCTCCTCGGTGGGACAGGCGGAGCAGGGGACACCGGTGCCGGCTTATAGCCCCCGTCGCCCCGCGAAGGCATTTGGCACGGAGAGGAGGGTGACATGTAGCCTGAGGAGACCCGGGCAGGTGGTTCAGTCCCGGTTCGGGCCAGTTTTCACATCGTCCATTATTCGGTTATCTGCCGGGTTACAGCGCGGGTTGTCAACTGACTTTTTGTTGTCGCTGCTGTCCGCTTGCTTTTAGTTTCCATGGTTAAATTACAAAAACGTCTAAACTTATGTTGACCACACACAACCCCAAAACTGACACGGTGTCCATTTTAAGCGTCATGGGGGATTTAAATGTGAATTATAGTCCGATGATTAAAAGAGCGAGTATTAAATTGACGTAGCCGTTTGTTCCAGTCTGTGTCCGTCCAGTCGTCCAATGGACAAACCCGTCCCAAACTCCCCTTCAAATGACATCATAAACACATTGGTGTGTGTGTGTGTGTGTGTGTGTGTGTGTGTGTGTGTGAGAGAGAGATTGAGTGAGAGAGAGAGAGAGAGAGAGAGAGAGAGAAAGGAAACATGTATTCAGATCTTTCATCATACCCTAATCATCAGAATTAAACGTAAAGTTAAGTTTTCTCCCTTCCCCCTGCCTTTCTTCTGTTTAGCTCTACTTGTCCAGTATAATTGAATCCAGTCAGTCTTTCTATCGAGAGTGATAGTAATAACAGAGTAAATTATAGCCAACAATATATCCTTCTGCGTGAAGTGTAGTAAAAATTATTATACAATTGAAATATTTAATCAAAACACAAGAACAGTACTTGAATACAAGTATTTACTTATTTTCCACCACTGTTGTCGTGCTGAGCTCTTTTAACCTCAAACAAATTGCTAAATTCCCCAAGATTTAATTAGTCTTAGAAACTTTAACATGCTACTGACAGCCATCTAGTGGACAGAGTGAAAAAAAAGAAATTACATAATAATAAAACCTCATTAAACCTTATTTAAAAAAAATAAAATAAAAGAATAATTTTGGTCTCAGAGTGCCAGGTAAGTTACTAAATATCATGTTCCCCCACACACCATACTTTTCTGTATGAATCTTTATAGTGTAGTATAATATGTCTACAACGAGAACTTCGAGGATTGTGGAACGAAACACCAGCTGGTCAGTGTTTCCTCACGGACGTTTTTCTGACATGCACCTGCGTTTCATGTGTTGTGTTCTCTGTCTCTGGTTGTGTTGTGAAAAGTTGGAAGAACTCTTCGTTTCTTCTGGATATTTGTTAACATAACTGTTTACTTGACAGACAGATAACCTCCTTTCTAAAATGTCCGGTGATAGCAACCTGTCCTCGGCGGAGGTAGTTCTGGGTTTCCTGGAGGAGGCGGAGCCGTGGCGGCTTCTGTCCCCGCAGTTCCCCAGTAAAGTCGGGGGGAAACCGGCGTGGCTCAGGCAGACAGGCCTGCCCTCACCGGCCGAGCTCGAGTGTGAGATATGCCGCCTGCCTATGGCCTTCCTGCTGCAGGTTAGTGTCTCGGAGAAGGGAGGGCGACAGCGGGTTCAACTGGACTCTGAACAGTCATAATGTCACGTAGAGAGAAACCATGGAGCTGCTTCATAGATGATAAATAAAGGAAAATTGCTTAAAAATGCGTGAATATTTTCCTGTTCAGAGCTGAAATGTCTACTTAGATGAAATGTATATATGCATTAATCTCAAACTGAAATTCGTTGAGCACTTGGGGACAGTTTGATTTATTAAATTTTACTTTGAGTTTAAAACAGAACCCTACGGTCAAGATAGGGAACAGCATAATAAAATATTTGAATCTAACAATATACCCAGAGTGAAAAACAAAGGCCCACACACACGATTCAAGAGCAAATTTGCCACGAAAAAAACTTAGACTTCTCTTTATTAATCCTTTAGGGATGACTCCTGCAAGGAAATTGAAATTTCCAGTAGCAGCTTTCAGCAAGAAAAAGAAAAATACAATATAGAGAGAAAAGAAGACAGTATAAAGATAGCAATAAAAACAAGGGACAAAGGAGTCCTTGAGTCTGCTGGTCCTACACTTGTATTAACATTTGTCAGGGACTTTTGTACACATTTAGAAACTCACGTAAAAGCAGAGACATAATATGATATAAGGCACATTGCCTCTCAAAGTAATAGTTAACCCCAAACTGGCAATTCTACGTTCTTTTGTCTGCCAAGTAGTTAACTTTCTTACACCCATCTCAGCCCGTTTCCTTTTAAAACCAGATAATAATAATTTATACTTTATTAATCCCGCAAGGGGAAATTACAATGTTTTCACTGTGTTGTTGTTACACACATTACACACAGTTACCTCCTCCATCTTCCTTGCAGGTTTACGCACCCATTTCTGGTCAGGACAGAAGTTTCCACAGAACGCTCTTCCTGTTCTGCTGCAAAACAAATGAGTGCTACACGTGCAACGACAACCGCTGTTTTAAAGGTGCCTGTGACTTTGTTGGTCCTTTAATGTTTGTCATTTGTCATTGTTGATAACAGGACTGACTAACTATAGTTTTTGATCTGCTTTGATTTATTCGCTCCCTTCCCCACGTCCTCTCCTCGTCACACTTTGAAATACTTTTATCTGTTGTCAGGGGCTTCTTTCAAGAGTAAATATACTTTTGTCAAGTTTTCTGACACATTGTATTCTATCCTTCTTTCCTTTCAGTTCTCAGAAGCCAGCTACCGAGGAAGAACAAGTTCTACCCGTACGACCCTCCACCAGGTTGGTGTATTTTTTCAGGATGTCAGTAAAAGTAGAATTCTTTGGGAATGGGAATTAGAGTCATTTTAAAGGATTGAGAAAATTGTGCTTTGGGTAAATGTGATTGCTCCTAAAATCTCTCGCCAAAATTGTTTAAATATGGTACCTATATATACATTACAACTGTTTTCTTATTTGTAGTGTGTGGCTGTTATGTATGTATGTTTGTATTGTTAGTATTTATTGTTAAACATTATCAATGTTTTTGCTGCCCTCTTTGCCAAGTCACTTTTAGAAAAGAGATGTTAATCTCATGAATGACCCTTACCTGGTTAAATAAAGGATATATAGTGCTACATACATAAAGTAGAGTTGAGATGTGTAATTTATCAATATTTATATGTTTAGAGAGCTGATGCATAAGCAAGAATTTTCAAGGGGATTTTTTTAAAGTTATATATTTCTATTTGTCAGTTTTTTATGTATTTTAACCCTCAGAGGATGAACCCCCCAGCGATCCTGAACCAGACCAGAGTGTGCTGTCTGTCTCTGGAGTTAAACTATGCTGGGTGTGCGGTTGCCCCGGCAACAAAGCCTGCTCCCGCTGTCACACCGTAACGTACTGTGGAAAACACCACCAGACCCTCCACTGGAAAGACACACACAAGAGGGAGTGTTGCAACCAAGGTGTGTGTATTGGATTAGAAATTACGCGTACAGTTCCTCTCAATACACTCAGATGTTGTGTACTTTTTGCAGCTTGAGTTGAGAGCTGCAGACTTTTTTGTCAATTCCTGCCACAAGGAAGACTTAATGTCTCTGCTGTGTCTTTGTCTGTCTGTATAGAAGCGTCCATTGTTACAACCTCCACCTTCCTCTTCCCTGAGTCTGAGCTGGTCACTGAACCTGAGGAAAAAGAAGACAAGAGGGAGGGAGACACAAAGGAGGCTGAAGAAGAGGAAGCAAGTGTTGATTGTCACTCCGTAGCAGAAAGTAAGCTTTTAATTATGTCTAATAACTATAACAATGCTGATCACATTATTGAAGTAATTCACTGACATTATTTCTACAGCCCTGGCAGAGACAGACCTGGAGGAGATGGCTATGCATGAGACTGAGGACAACAAAGTGTTCCAGCGGTTTAAAAAGAGGATCGCAACCGAACCACACCAGGTAGAAAAAAAAAATATGGAAAAGACTTGAATGGACGGTAATAAAGTTGAATCACTCCTCACACTGACAGTGTGAAGTTAAAACGATCTACAGATGTATCTGTGTCCATCCCTCAATGTTTTGTTATGTTCTGATCAGGTGGTGCGTTACAGTCGAGAGGGCCGACCCTTGTGGGTCTCTTCTCAGCACATCCCTTCAGATCAAGATATCCCAGCGTGCACCTGTGGTGCCAAGAGGACTTTTGAGTTTCAGGTAGTCCTTTCTTCTCCTTCCTTTTCGATTGCGGTTCTTATCGATTCTCGATTCTGATTCTTTGAGGGGTGGAGTTGAAACTGGTCACATGCCTATTTTCACAAATAAGAGGAAAGTTTTATTTTTGCAGTTTTACAGGGCTTTTTCAATGTAAAGTAAAGCCACACTAGAGCACTGCTTACTGTGCTCCAAGGCTGCAACACAAGTGCCTGGCCGCTTTGGAAACCAAAATTAGAGCATATTAAATTGGGAAGTGATGATTGGATTTGAAACCAAATCCTCTACAACAATTCTACTGGAATCGATTCCAAGTAAAATCGGTTATTGATGCCCAACCCTATCTTCCATAACATATTTATAATTGCATAATTGAATAAAAATGTCCAGAAGGATAGAACATTAAAAAACACGATGATGAATCAGATGATGGGCTTAACCTGTTCAAATCCACCTCTTGTTTGATTTTTGTCTATTTCCCTTTCCCAAAGAGAAAAGTTTATAACAGAAGAACTGCATGGCCAAAATGCATGTATGAGACTTCATTTGAAACCTAAATTCTTCTAGTTTTTGAGACTGTGCTTGATTAGCATGGGATTAAAACACAACATACACTACAGCAGTTCATACATGGTTCAAAATAGTTGTTTTGGTCCTGTCTAAAAAAACAATAACTAAAACATCCTTTGTACCACACTGCAGAACACAACACACATCTTCTACACTTTGTCAACAATACCCTTATACAGTCTCAGAACTCTAGTCCTAACCTAATGGGAGCTAGGGAGTTTTCAGTATTTGGTATTACAGATGTCACTGGTGTGCCAAAACCTCTCCAAGTGACCAAATTCTGCTAAATGCTTAAGACTTGAATTACTTACAAAACCTTTTTGCATTCATTCAAACACTGTTGAACATATTTGTTTTTCAGAAATCACATGTACTATGTGCTTGCTGGCGAAACAGTTTTTCCTACTATGACCACGCCAAGACCCACCCTTCATAGGCACCTTGATTGGTTGGGGTCGTTAAGGTTAGGATAGCCGATTGGACAGGCGATAGGACATGTACATGTAAGCATGGACGCCTGGCCAAAAGTAGTGTGTGAATGCTATTGAAGGGCAGGTCTTGGCATGGCCATAATAGGAAAAAAATGTGGCAACCCATTGGATGTTTAAAAGTTCCTCAGCTTGTTGAAAAATGAAGAGTGCTGGATTATGTATGTGACAGTTTGTATCAGTGACTCTCCACACAGGTAACAGTCCAGTTGTTGTGTGTTCATCATATACATGTAATAATCCTGTGTGTGTCTTTAGGTGATGCCACAGCTGTTAAACAGTCTGCGTGTGGACTCGACAGGAGCCAGTATCGACTGGGGGACACTGGCTGTCTACACGTGCTCTGCCAGCTGTAACCATGATGACCATTATTGCCCTGAGTTCGTTTGGAAACAGGACTTCAGCTCAGATCCACACACACAGATTAAATCTACATAAAATATGTCACGCTGTTGCACATGAAAGCCCAGACTCAGCAGTGAGGAAAGTGGTTTGTGCTCTGACTGGAGTAATCACACCTGCATTGATGTCCTTCCTTATTTAGTGGACTGGACATGTGCTATTGTAACCGATTAAACACAGACAGATCTAATTAAAAATCAGATGACAGAGAGATCACAGTTATCTTCCCAACACTATCAAGGACAATGAAGATGTTTTGGAGGGTGGATATTCATGGCCTGGATTAAAAAGTTCAGATAGTCAAACAGGAATTCTGGTTCTGGTTTCTTGCCACTTCCAAACCTTTTCTATTACACTTTTAAACACTGTTCAGAGTATGCAATGCATCAGTTCTGGCCTATGTGGTTAGTGGGTTATTCCTATTATCAGTGCTACAAAAAACAGATACATTGAAGCTTATAGTCAGCAAAACAAAATATGACCTTGTGCTTTATTGTCACACAATAAGTTTTTTAACAAAGTTACGGTGCATTTTATTGCTTAGGAATTTAAGTTATGAGAGGAATAATGTTTTGTTTCTTTAGTCATAGTTACACAGCCTCACTTTGAATAAAGGCTGTTTTGACTACTGGACATATGCACCGATTTATCAGCCAAATGTCAGTAATTGGCCGATATTCACCTTGACTGCCATGATTGCCTCTTATTTTTCACTTAATATCATCAAATAAGGTGAAATTTACTGATTGTAGTGGATGTCGTGGATTTTTTTATTTTTTAAAGGAATCGTTTTCATGTGTGATAATGATATATTAAAGGTTGTGTTAATTGTTTTTTGTATTTTTTTTATAATTTGTTTTCCTGGCACAAAAGGAGTAGACAACCAAAATAAAATATCAGTATTGGCAATTGGCCAAATTGGTGTTTTAAACAATATCAGCCCAGAATATTACAATTGATTAAATCTGATCGAGTCTGGTAAATGGTTTCAATAACTAAAGACACTAGGTTGAAGCCTACACACGTGGCTGAGTTACTTTAATAAGCTGAAAATTATTTTGCACTCAGCTTTGATGTACAGCAAGTAAATAGGGGCGCACAATTCAGAAAGTCACGATTCAATATCTATTTTTAGGCTCACGATTAAATTCAAAATCGATTCTCAATTAAAAAAATTGTACATGTAGTTATTAAAATACCCCCCAAAAAATAATTCTATACAAAGTACAGCGTGACTGTTGTCTCCACACGTTAAATAAAACTCAGCCACCAATATATCAGCATATTTACTCAGTGGTACAACTAAACAAGCTATACATATCTATACTATACATTGTGACCAAGATGACAGTTTTTGTGCCTTTCCTGCTAACTCTGCTCTTTCAGTAGACTTAGGACAGCAAATTTATCACACTGTTCACTGGAAAATAAAAAATATATTACTGTAGAAAAAGAAGCAGCTTATAACAAGATAGCCAGTATGTACACATTTATTAATGCACAGTGCCGCACATTAACAATTTCAGAAACAATTGCATTGGGATGGGACAGGGCTTACTGGTCTCCTGCTTGTCCGCTACTCAGCTCAGAATCACAGAGCAAATGTATTAAATATAATAAATGTAGTTTAGTATTAATTCCTAATCTCGTTTGCCATTCTGCTGTCCGTACAGACGTCAGGTGGCAGACACACATGGAGAAACTGACTGTCACCGGACCGGAGTTTACCAAAAAGTGCCAAAATTTTTAACAACCAGCAGATTCACATTTTCCTATAATACTTTAAAAGAAAAAAAAAAATATTTTTGAATGGCCAAAAAACAAATATGGAAAAACAATGCATAGTTCATTTGCCGTCTTTCACTGCTTGTGAATGCAAGCGAGAAGTTACAGAAGAGGCTGACCAACAGTGTCTCTTCTTCATGTTTTGATTCTGGTTTATTCAGAAGTACAAATGTTTTAGTATCCCAGACCAAGTGAGACACATCTCAAAGAACTAACCAACAACTGTGGCAGCAGGATTTAGATCAATTTAGTTTAACTTATTTAAACTGTAAGAGCACCCGCCTTCAGTTACTGCTTAACAGACTGGACTCAAAATGTGTGAATTTAGAGTGAAACTACTCACAGCATTTATGAAATGAGATCCAACTGTTTTGATTGTAAAAGTCACTGATTTGGTTTTAGATTAACAGTCATTCCACTAAAATCTTAACAAATACTGTTGATTGGAATGTGGGTCTGGCAGACGCCAACATGTTTGGATACAATTTGAAGACTGAGCAGACAATTTATAAAAATTTAAAGTACAAAACTATTTAAAATGGCTTAAAATAAAAACAAACAAAAAAACAGTCCTTATCAGACTGCTTCTTTTCTAACAAGCGCTTTTTACATTTCTTTACAGTCTTATGTACAATCAGGGATGGGATCAGGACAAACCGCAAAACCCGAAAATAACTGAGTAAAAACAGAAAGGGTTTGAAATAAACGGTCTGTGTGTAAAATACGCCATCACTTGTGATCAAAGCCCGGCAAAAAAAAATGATCGGCAACACTGGAGGGACAAAACCCAGAAAAACAATGATGACTCGCATCCCTGCGCAACAGCAGTCCACTTTCAGAGGTCAACATGTAGTTGACACTTTTTGTGAATGATAAAAATAAAATCAGTCAAACAAAGTCAGGGTAAAAGAAGGAGCTGCAGGTTCTACGTTGTCTTGCGGAAGCCTTTCAGAATGGGATAAATATTTTCGAACGCTTCGTAGATCTCTGCTCTCACCTTGGCACCTTAAAAACCAAAACACATATTAATTACAATGAGTTACACTGGCAATGCCTATAAATCTGACAGAAACCGACATTATGCCCATTGACATCATGTTTTGGAATATCTTTTCCATTTCTAACTAACTAGTTCTATTGTAGGTTATGGTAGGTTGTGTGAAGCTTGACCGATACATCATTGGTTACAAGAAATTGTTTGTTTGAAACTATTTATTGTAATTCTCAAAATTATAAAATTTTAACTGTAAAATATTGATCAGTATCTGGAGTGTGATGAGTCACCCAGCTTATGAGACAAGATGAGATTTTAACATTATTTTACAGCAAATTACAATGAAAATAGTCTTTTATTCAATCGAAAATCCCAAAATGAAAACAGAGCACTGAAAGGTTTTGCCACATACTCAGATAACTGACTTCTTTCCTGTATAACTAACAGTTACACGGTTACTTATTCTATATGTATGGTGGAGAGTCTCTCCGCTCAGAGAATCAAGGTTACAACATAACCAAGCGTTTTCTGGCAGTAGAAAACACCAGAGACCAAATGCTTTGTACTTGAACTTTTGATTGTACAGTAGAGTGTATTTTACTATTGTTTCACATTGATTATGTTCTAAAGCACTAATAAATAACCATCAAATACTCAACTGGTGATTTTTGTGAAAACATAATTGCTGACAGTGTCTCGCAAGGACTAAAGAATAAATGCAGATTAAAAGAGGGCTAGATCTGTCACATTAACTGTGCACAAAAACTTATTCAGTTTTTAATATCCTGTGAGCCGAGATAGAGCAGCACAAGGCAGGTTGCAACAACAAATAAAAAGCTTATTCAAAATAACAAACATTAACTTTCTCCTCCAACATAGTTAGATGATCATAACTAATAAGTAAAGTGAAGCCATTAGCAGAGAGGAGGGCTTACCTGTGAGTACAACTTTCCCAGAAACAAAGATGAGCAGCACGATTCTGGGTTTGATCATTCTGTAAATTAGTCCTGGAAACAACTCTGGTTCATAGCTGAAACAGACAAATTGTTTTATTTAAATCATTCCAAGTATTGGCTTAATTTTTTAAAATGCATCAATTTCAAGTCGCAAACAATTCCACATAAATGCGTACAGATGATACTCTGTTTCTAATAAACCCCATCTAGACTCCTTCTGTGGCACCACTTTTTTGGCCACAAGCAGGAAATTCTTATAACGCAGTGGTCATATGTGGAACCATTGCTTTTATCTACACAAGACTTAAAACAAACAAAAAGTACCTGCTAAACTGCTGATGTGTGAGAACTAATCCTTCCAGCCGAATGGGGAACTTTACATCGCAGCTTCCCACCATGTTCTGAATCTTGAAGTCCAGGAACTTTGCAGGAAAACCGAGCTTCTGCACCACACGAGCATATTTTCTGGCAGCTAACCTTGATTGCTCCTCACTAGAGAGGTGAGTCGATGCGAGGCGGATTATGGGGAAAACAAGAAAGTTTGACAAGTATTAAGGAGAGGAAAGGTGACAAGATACAAGGCAAGACGGTAGAGAACATTTTATTGAAAGACGGAGCAAGGCTAGCATCACTCCAAGAAAGATTGCTAGTGTGAAAATGTGGCTTTTTATTATGAACTTCAGCACATGAAAGATCAGCAAATAACCCGTATTCTGACCTCTTGGCTCCAGTGCAGACCATCTTCCCAGAGCTGAAGATGAGAGCAGTGGTCCTGGGTTCTCGTATTCTCATAATGACAGCAGCAAAACGCTACAAGAAATAGCAGGATTATTACTTCAGATAGCAGTGCTTTCACAGAAACAGTGTGTGTGTGTGTGTGTGTGTGTGTGTGTGTGTGTGTGTGTGTCATGGGGGGCGGGGGGTTAGGTTATAAATTTTGTTGGACACATAATGACCCAAAATTACAACGGTGGCTGAGAGAATCACACATATAAACAAAACGACATGCAACTTGACCTGGATGTAGATAATCCCTATGCAGTTAGCCTTTCTGGCAATTCTATGCGATTGGTTTATCCTGATATTTGTTGTTATGGACAAATCCACATTTCCCTGCCACACTATGGTCGGCATGAAGCTGGACTTACTGGTGACGGTGGCAGAGAGGAGGACACTGGAAAAACTGCTGGACATTACTGAAAATGCCAGCCACCCCCTGCACACCGTCATCAGCACCCAGAGTAGTCTGTTCAGTGGAAGGCTGCTCCTTCCCAAGTGTTGAACCAACAGACTCAAGGACTCCTTTGTCCCTCATGCCATCAGGCTATACAACTCCTCACGGGGGGGGGGGAAGAATAGGGCAGAGAGGACAATACAATACATACATACATTCATTCATTCATTCATACAGTACACATACAGACATACATGCACACCTGGACTTAAATTCACACCTGGTCACTTTATCACTGGACTCAACACTGACACTAATAATAAGTGATGGTCTTTTCTTTGTTTTCAATGTAATTTGTGGCAGTCTCACCTTTGGGTTGTACTCTGCATTCCTGGCTCTCAGGGCGATGGTCTTCAAGTCCAGTTTACAGCCCAGATTTACAGTAGATACTATGTTTCTAAAGTAAAGAAAATGAGAAAAGCACAGAAAAAAAAAAAATAAGTAAGATACATAGAAAGAAGAAAGAATTGTTCAAGCTTAACTTGAACAGTTACCACTGACTAAGGTAACATAACAAAAGGGAAAGTGTGTGTGTAGCTAGACAATTTCCAAGTGTGATCAATACAAGTGGCATAAACTCATACTTCAATGACATCTCCATTTGATGTGATACATACTGTAGCTGTGGTACAATTCCAGAGCTCTCAGAGGCTGGTGTGGCCGGTGTGATAGGTGTCATGGGTGTCAGCGGGGTGTTGTAGAGCGGGGTGTTCCCTGGTAACGCTGTGGTGGTCGAGCCTGCAACTGTCTGGGAGTGGTAAAGCTGAGGGGTCTGCCCCGACGTTCCAGGAAGGCCTGGAGAATAAAGAACGTGTTATTTCCTCTATCATATGAACCAATGTTATAATTAAACTAAGGTTCAGACATGGATGATCATTTTATTTCCTCAGAATAATAAATATTTATGGGGAGGACTCCAATTCTAGGGCTATTATGATCTTGCCTCATAACACTGGGAAAGGATGGAATATGACTATAGTGTGTGTTATACCTGCATTTGCCTGCTGTGCCTGTTGCTGCTGTTGTTGCCTCTGCTGTTCCTCCAGTATAGACAAACTGTTGGTGTTCTGGACAGGCTGAGGTGTCAGACCTGAGCCATATGGCATCATAGGACTGAAGATTGGCATGCCTGGGGTCATGGCACCCTGCACAAGGACACAAAAAAACAGAGTTGGGAATTGAGCTCAAAAGCCACATTAGGAGCAAAAGATATTAAAAAACTGATAATGCAGAAATTCACCATTGTTTTTCACTGTGCCTCACTTTCCATAAATAAAATGAATACCTAAATAACATTGGTACATGGGTGAGGTGTATGTTCAAAACGATGGCTGTATTATATTATAAATTATTTTATTTGTCAGGGAGCATGCACAGTTCAAGCCCTGTACCAGAGTTATCTATACAGCTAAGTTACATCTGTGGTCCCTGGGCAAGGGAGTTAAAAGGGCAATATCAGACAGTTCTATCAAAACAGATAGAAACTTAAATATATAACAAGCATTGCATATCGTATAAAACAGCATATAAAAATAAACTACTATAACATGGATATATATATATATATATATATATATATATATATATATATATATATATATATATATATATATATATATTCCATGTTATAGTAAGATCGATGATCACATAGTTGATTTGCTTTCAGCCAAGTATTTAAGGACATTTTAAAACTGCTGCGACTTCTCTCTAATATATAGTCTATATCTATATTACCGGTGAAAGTAACAAGTAACTGACTTACAAGCAGACTTAAAACATGTTACAAATCATTGTTGCTACATGTTGAGCTTGTTTGACTAGCTATTTTCAATTATTTTAACGTGGATGTGCTGGGCAGCTACAGCAAGCTAGGACCTTGCGTTGGTGAGAAAGCACATTCATTTTAAAATGTCTTGACCATAAAATACTTGAAACTAGCGTTGTTACCTGAGGGGAGGCCAACCCCTGGAAGGGTGGTATACTGTTGTTCTGGTCCATCTCTTTAGCTCCTCGCGTTAGTCCACTGTCACCCAACAGCAGGAAGTCACTTCACACAGCAGGTGCTTCAAAGTTGTGCGTGTAGTGTCTATATTACAGTAGAAAAACACCGACTACAGTGGACTGGGCTCTGCAGAAACACCCTCTTCTTCTTTCTTCTCTTTGGCAGTCCCTTTCCCTTATGCTGTGACTGAAAAGATGGACAGACCAAATGTGACAAGCTTCATTACTGGTAGTTATTTAGCACAGTGGCTCGTCAATGTTAAGTGAAAAACTTACAAATGACTTAAAGCTGAACTTGTGCAGCTGCAGCGGTGGCGCGAACACATTCGCTGCTTAAGCATTAACATTTAACGTGAGCTTGTTCATTCATTTTGGCCCCAGTGCATTATGTGTACTTAAAGTAGTTTAGTGTGCAATAACGGCTGACAAATGTGTATATAACTTTATCCAAGTAGACTTCTAGCAGAATGTTTTGACAACCTCCGAAATGAAACATCAACACACAGGCTAGCTGAAGTTAGCCGCAGAGCTAATATTAGCAACACTAGCTAGCTAACAAACGCGTTGTCGCCACAGTTAAAGCAGTGGCTTTGTGTGCTAAAAAGAGTTGCAAATAACTTTGACATTTGCCAGTGCACCACAGTGCAATGCCCGTCAACTTACACTCACACTCTCGCAGTTCAAACCACCACACGCACCAAATTATTTCAGCCTTAGGTTGGTTTCATCCTCAGTCTTGTGCCTCGGCGCTCATGAGAGTCCTCGTCGACTTCTTCCGGAAGTAGAACCTTTTCTTTCTTTTTTCCAACACCTTTATTAAAAAAAAAAAAATGGATAACATTTCAGACAAATACTCGTGTATAAATAGTGTTAAAAACGTAACATGGGGATACATAAACTTCAATAATAATAAGTTATATTAAGAGATAAAAAGGTATTGTTCTACAAAGAGAACATATAAAACAGGGAAATTGTGGTAACTGTTGTTGCATTTGCTAAAGTAAAATTTAGCAAATAAAATCAATACGTTTGCAATGAATTACATGTTATATTTAGCATGTGTTAAAATATAAAATCATATTATTACACCCGATGTAGATATTATTATTAGTTTTACACAATATATAATGTGTCATTCAAGTCCAAGTCAAGTAATTGAATGTTAACAATTGTAAAATAAATGTGTTACAGATTCTGGTTTGATACAAAAATTACAATTCTTTTCAATATCCAAGAATTCAGAGAAATACAGATTTGTAGGACAAGTATTGTGTAATCATTCAATGCTTCTTTAATCTTATAGCCATGCCCTGTAATGTTATCCCAAACCCTTTGCCCTGAGACTTGATATTGAATATTCCTCCACTTGAACTAGAAGAATAAACAAATTTTCATGTGTTTTATTGTTGTATGTATACATACCAGAATATTTTGGGTTAATGTTTAATATTTTATAAAAAGTGAAACTGGGAAAATAATTCAATTTCAGGATAAAGGCCTTCTTATATGTTTTAAAGATAATGAGATGAAAAAAACAGTAGTTAATTTCATTCTTACGAAAAGAAGTAAATCTATAACTACATCAATGTAACAAAACTTAATTTTTTAATCGTTACGCTTGTAAAACAATTTGTATAGTTCATAACTAAACAATGAACTGTCGGCATCAAATAGATTACTTACAAAAACTTAACCTTTATGCTTAAAGACAGATTTTTTTAACAATGTCATAATATAATATTTCATGTTTTGTGTGTGTGGAAAAGTTATGTGGCCTGGAGCTAGATAGGAGGGCCTTGCTGTTCCGGAAGTACAACCTTTATTTTCCGCCGTGTCACAGTTCACCGCAGACAGAGCAAAGATGGCGTCCCTGAGTGACAAATCAGTTTGGGACGAAGTGGAAGATGGAATCGGTGAAGAAGTGTTAAAAATGTCCACAGACGAGATAGTTCAGCGAACTCGTCTCCTCGACAGCGAGATAAAGATTATGAAGAGCGAAGTGCTGAGGGTGACCCACGAGCTGCAGGCTATGAAGGACAAAATCAAAGAAAACACGGAGAAGATAAAGGTGAACAAAACCCTGCCGTACCTTGTGTCTAACGTGATTGAGCTGTTGGATGTGGACCCCAACGACCAGGAGGAGGACGGGGCTAATGTGGACCTGGACTCTCAGAGAAAAGGAAAGTGCGCCGTCATTAAGACTTCCACTCGACAGACCTACTTCCTGCCCGTGATCGGGCTGGTGGACGCCGAGAAGCTGAAGCCCGGAGACCTGGTGGGTGTCAACAAGGACTCCTACTTGATCCTGGAGACCTTACCCACCGAGTATGACTCCAGAGTCAAGGCCATGGAGGTGGATGAGCGCCCCACAGAGCAGTACAGTGACATTGGAGGGCTGGACAAGCAGATCCAGGAGCTGGTGGAGGCCATCGTCCTGCCCATGAACCACAAGGAGAAGTTTGAAAACCTTGGCATCCAGCCACCCAAGGGGGTCCTGATGTACGGGCCACCTGGCACTGGGAAGACCCTCCTGGCCAGGGCCTGCGCCGCTCAGACTAAGGCCACCTTCCTGAAGCTGGCCGGTCCACAGCTGGTCCAGATGTTCATCGGAGATGGAGCCAAGCTAGTGAGAGACGCCTTTGCACTGGCCAAAGAAAAAGCCCCATCCATCATCTTCATCGATGAGCTGGATGCCATTGGGACCAAGAGGTTTGACAGCGAGAAGGCTGGAGACAGAGAGGTGCAGAGGACCATGCTGGAGCTGCTCAACCAGCTGGACGGATTTCAGCCCAACATGCAGGTCAAGGTAAATATGCCGCCACCAAAAACATTGTCCTTATTTGCATACAGTATATTGACATTCTCAAGTATCATTATGGGAGAAATTGGACTCAGTTATTTCTCTGTGGTGTTACTTTGACAACAAAATTATAGATAGATAGATAGATAGATAGATAGATAGATAGATAGATAGATAGATAGATAGATAGATAGATATAGATGGGCACACAGGACAGCTCAAACTTGAATGCTTTTACAAACTACCCATTAAAAAGTTTAATGGATTCAACCAAGTTTAACAAGATTTTTCTACTTGTAACAAAATTAAGCTCCAACTTTCCTGTCTTTTTAATTATCACCATGCAGTATGATGACTACAGTATATTTACATACATTTATTTTTTTCTAGGTGATTGCTGCCACCAACAGAGTGGATATTTTGGATCCTGCACTGCTCCGTTCAGGTCGTCTGGACAGAAAGATTGAGTTTCCCATGCCAAACGAGGAGGCCAGAGCTCGCATTATGCAGATTCACTCCCGCAAGATGAACGTCAGTCCTGACGTCAACTATGAGGAGCTGGCCCGCTGCACCGACGACTTCAACGGAGCCCAGTGCAAAGCTGTGTGTGTGGAGGCCGGCATGATCGCGCTGCGCCGCGGGGCCACAGAGCTGAACCATGAAGATTACATGGAGGGAATCCTGGAAGTTCAAGCCAAGAAGAAGGCCAACCTTCAGTACTACGCCTGAGTACACTGCCTGTGTCCATGTCTGTATATGATAGAGTCTTTGATTATTAAAACAGTTGTTGAGGAAACACTTCGTTACAGTTGCTGATTTACTTGGGTTAATAAAAAGAAATAAAATGTCATCATTGTTTGTTTTTTTTTCCAGCTGAGCATAAATAGGAATGTCTTTGTTTTCACTCTTCTAGGAAGTGCAGAATAATATCACAGATAGTATATTATTAAACAGAGAAGCAGATAAGTCTTTATTGGGCTGGAGCCCAGTGTTTGTTCAGTCCAATGTATGTTCCCACTTGCAAGCTTATATTTTGTTATTTAGGAAAAACATGAAGCATAATAAAATGCCAGAAAATTAGACACACAACATTATCCTGTGCAGAGGCAGTATGAGGTTACTGCAGGAAAAATGGAGACAACAAAACAGTCCAATTCACAAAACCCACAAGTTATTAATAGTTTAAAAACTATGAAGATATGTTAGTACAATAGCAGCAATACAATAGGCCTATTTCTTGCAAGATGTTTTGAATTTGCCAATGAAAGCAAGTATCCCAGTAAGCCATTCCACTGAGCCCACGTGTACTATACATAACTGTGAAACTGGGACATTTAAATGGAATGTAGCCATCATATTAGTTTTAACTATTTTGTTTCTGCTATGACAGATTGAAATGTCTACAGTGAGAGAGGCCTACAGTCTATAGGAGTAACTTTTAGATGGGAATGACTTGTTTTAATCAAAGGCATCCTGTCTGCTTTTGTACATTTCAACCACACTGTGCATACTAAGATGTTTATTAATGTTAACCTGCTGTAATTTGTGGTAGTAATTAAAGACACCGTAATTTCTAGGGATATGCATACATGGATGGAGTAATGCAGAGTAGTGGTCCTTAATCCTGGATCAGGAGCTGTTGCATGCAAGCAGGTGGTTTACTGCTGTTAATTGAAATCATCTTGCATTTCAGCTCATAAGATGACCAGAGAACAAATCAGTAAGGCTCGTTCTTCCCAAGGACTAGAACAATGAACCAAAACTATCAAACCAAATAATGACAAACTACTTGCACAAAACTTGAACATTTCATTTATGTATAAGAACAACAGTGTTGCATTAATTCAGATCAGTGGTGTGTACACCAGTGATTTTATCAATCTCAATATTGTAAAATAAAAAACTGTCCACCTGATGGATACAGTTTGTTGAAGTATAACATATTACAGATTAGGTCATTGTGGCTTTGGTTCCCTCAGCTAAGCATGGTGTTGCCAGATGCTACTATTGTGTAGAACTGACTCAGAAAACACTATCCTGGCCAAATATCAATGTCTTTAAGGAGAGAAAAGTAATACTTGATGATTCCATTTATTTTAGGATGACACTAAGGAAAGCTTAAGCGACCCGAGATGGAGTGTGTCCCTCTCGTGTCCATGTGTGTAGAACACGCAACAAACAAGAAGTCACAATTTTTCAATTTTTTACATTTATTAAGAATGTAAAAAGAACAGCAGGGTATGTATGCTTCCAAAACATAATGAAAAATCTAAATGGGATGAGTCTATGCAGAATGAGTGAACAGGAGTGCTGATTTAGAATAAGTTTGCTAGAGCACGAATACAAGGATGGAATAGCAGAAACTGAAGGGAATAACTGTAGTAAGCAGGAGCAAAGGGTTGATTTCAAATGATGGAACTTGAGAGCAGATATTAAAATAAAATATGGAAAATCCGCTCCCCAGATAAAGCCTAATCAAGTGGCCACTAGAAGCAGATTCTGGATCAACACTCCTATTTTAAGAAACGTTTGTAAAGGGGCCAACACCAACAGGTGAATGTGGAAAGAACAGACCAAAGAGAAAAGCAGAGAAAGGAGAACATATCCCTCCTCAGTCCTTCCTCAGAGGTACAGTCTGCTCACTGATGCCCTCCTTAGTGATGATGCAGACCCGAAGGGCATCCCCAGTGTAGACATCTCTCTCTGCGGCTGAGATGAAAACATCTTTGACCAGCTGAACCGCCTTTTCCTGAGTGAGAGGAACGTGCTGCACACCCTCCATGTTCTTGAAACCAATCTGTGGAAGGACACGTTGGAATGAGAGAGAGAGACATAAGCATACCCATTCCGTTGGAAGAAAACTTGGTTGGAGCACTGCTTTGTCTGAATACCTGATGACTAGGGTTGAGTACCGATCACATTTGAACTGATACCTGGGTTTCAGTACCACTACCATCAGTACCTTTTTCAGTATTTTGCTCTCTTTGTAATAACAAAATGTAATTTCAGTTGTAATAAATAAGTCCAAACTTCTCAAATTCAAAATTGTTAAAATTAGAACACTGTTATTTAGAACATTTTACACATCACACAAAATAATGACAAATTAGGTACCCAACCCTACTGATGACACAAACATAGTGGGATTATGGCAACAAAAGGTCAGCAATGCAATGGGTAATATTTACCTGGTTGTCCAGTAGTGGCTGAAGCATGGCACTTGCTGATCCTCCGGCCTTGTAGGTGTCTCTCTGGTAGGAGCCCACTGGGTCAAAACTGTACACTGCTCCCTTGCCTACATTAGAAATATTACAAATAAAAACTTATTACATAGACTATAGTCAAAGCTTTAAAAGCTACCAGGTTAAACAAAAAACACAAACTTATTGTGTCATACAATGAAGCAAAATATAGACAACAACCCAGGCAACATTACCTGTTACATACAAGAAAATTAGGTACAGCCTAAACATGCAGCTTTTTACTCACAATCCAGAGCATATGCATACAAAAGTGATCCATTTACTCAAAGGTCCCATGACATGGTGCTCTTTGGTTGTTTTTATATAGGCATTAGTGGTCCCCTAATACCATATCCGACATTTATTTTCCAAAATTCAGCCTTGGTGCAGAATTACAGCCACAAGAGCCAGTCATGGATGGGCCAAATTCTCTGGATGGGCAAAACAGAGAAAGGGGAGGTAACCTTGGCCCATCTGAGCATTCATTTTCTCAGAGGAAGAGCAGGATCTCCAGGGCTTGGTTTACACCTATCACCATTTCTAGCCACTGGTGGACCATAGGCAGGCTGGGGGAACTCATATTAATGTTAAAAAAAACTTCATAAAAGAGAAATTTTCATCCCATGGGACCTTTAACGTCAGCAGCATTGAAGTATATACCGTGTTCATCCAGTCCTCCGATGATGTTGTAGACGTAGTAGGGGAAAAACCTCCTGCCGTAGAGGATGGTGGACAACATGGCTGCGATGGCACCGCTGGTCATTGTCTTATTGTTTGAGTGTTTGTACATCTGAGAAAGGAGAAGGGCGTAAGTAACAATTGAGTAACCTGTGACATCCACTGGAGGTCTTGTAGGGGTGCAGGACACAATTCACTTAGAGAAAAGTAACAAGGATGATGTCCTTATTGTTTTTAATTAACCAAAGATCACGGGACATTATTAGATAGATATTTCACTGTAGGAGATTTTTAGCATAATTCTGATTGAAAAAAAAAACAAATTACAAATGTCATCATTAAAGAGGCACATTGGAATATTTGCTTCATGTCAACTCTGTCTTGAATACCATTACGATCATCAACCAAGCAAGTAGAGGCAAGACAGTCAGCAGAATTAGATCACTTTTAAAGCCGCCTACACACGTGTCATTGTTTTCCTTCAGGATGAGACTAAAGAGAGAAATATCTTGCTGCACCAGCCCACCTTTAGTCTAGCATCAATGATTTTAGTCAGAGTCAAGCAGTCGCCATGAAAACCGCTGCAGCCAATGACAGTTGTGTCTGTCCTGTGAGGGGAAGAAGAAGCACAAAAACAGTGATAATCAGCATATTGAAATGTTCAATTGGCTTCGATTCATGTGGCTATGAAGTGATTTTAGCCACTGATACCAAATGGTGCTCTGCTAAAGATAGTCGCAGAGCACACAGCAGGAACCAACTACACTTCCCATCTTTAAAGAGTATCTGAGCAGAGCTGCAGTGACTTCAGCGGTTGCGCTCCCAATTTAACTGATAAAAGGCTTTTTAATAAATTCAGAAAAAACTATGAAAGTAGTAGGTAAGGTACCGGCTGAAGATTGACATATGGTGACTTAATACGGCCGATCTGCCCTTCGTTGATAGTGTAGTTAAGTGACGGTGCAAACTTACAGCTTGTAGCATTTTGGTGAGTCGCGGCTGTGGATTGAGTAGCCTTCGCTCAGCCTGGTGTCTGAGGCTACGATGGCGAAGTCTTCCCCAGCAACAGCTAGTACGGTTCTGGGGGGGGTAGAGAGACACACACACACAACACAGTGTAGTTCAGTGATCTTATAAACCACCTCACCACAGAGAAAAATGGACTGTTGTCCCAGACACTTGCTAACGAAAGCTAAAATACTGTTTCGAAACTGAAACTGTTATCCTTATCTTAATTTGTATATTAATATTAGGCTACTTGAGGAAGCTTTGTGTCCTGGACAAAGACACTCTGCTTCCATACTTTTCATCAACTTCACCTTTGTTTAGTTTCATTTAGTTAGCTAACGTTAGTTAGGACAGCCCAACTGGATGTAACGTTAGCTAGCAGACTAGCAGGCTAGCTAACCAGAGAGCGGTTGAAAATTCACACTCACCCTCCGTTGAAAGCGTATGGTGAGAACCGGTGCTCTACTGGACCAGTATAATGATAATCTCTCATCTTCCCTGGGTCTTCAAACGTATGAGAAGAAAGCATTTTTATTGCAGGAAAACAAAGGCGTTAAAGACTTAGTCAGGTAAACTCGCTGTATCACTGCAATATGGCAGCCTCTTCTTTTACTGTCAAGACACCCGCGTGTTCAGATGTAATCTGAGCAAGAGCGCCCCCCAAAGGCTGTTCGATGCAGAGCAGGAGGTCATGCTTTATTATTTGTGGGTTGCTTAAAATTAAGATACCCAATAATTGCACATTGCAGATTTGCTGGACTGTATGTTATTAGACCAAAAAGATCTATAAGACATGTCTTGACAATTACATTAATATAAATTAAATTATCTGTACAATAACTGAATGCATCAAAACAATGTTAAAATCCCCACAAATAATTCCAAAAATACTTAATTTCCTGCAAATATTTCGCTCAAACATCCAATAAGCCTCAAACTCTAATAAGTTCAATAGGTAAAATGTGACAATAAAAACTAAGCAGTTCACATCTACCTTTTCAGTACACTAAAAATTGTTTTGCTCTTTGGCATCAAAACTGGGATTCAATTAAACAATGTACACAATAGGTAAGAGATAATAGGAGTCTTTTAAAGTATTTTTTATTGAACAAACAAATGACTTAATTACTTAATAATTCAGTGACTATGACATTAGCACCAAACTGCTTACTGAGGGACAATACAAAATACAAAAATCATTTAAAAAAACAAAAACTAAAAAGAATCTTTCAAGCTGACTGCAAAAATACCAGTTGACTAATCATTGATGATGGGTGGTTAGTGTCAATGTAATTGCAGTGAGTGGTTACATTTTTATATACAAATCAATAGTGGATGGTTGACATCAAAATCAATACATGTAAATGGAGACACTTTTTTCAGTAACCAAGACTCGCATAAATAGCTTCTGCAGCCATGATGTTGATCAAAGCCAGCGTCTATTACATTTAATTACACAGAACCAAAAGCACCATGTCATCATTTAAGACAAGACTTAAACAATTTGATTTATTTTTACTGGCCTGCTGCATTAAATACATTTTAATTAAAAATAGAAAACCATACAAAAATGTTTTGAAAGTAACTAAATTACATCAGTACATTTTTCAGCAGTACAGGATCAAAATCCCCATTTGTTAAACTAAAACAAATTTCCAACTGCAGAAATGAGTTAGCTGGCTGTTAGTGGTCAGCAGATCACAGGATTCAGTGCAGAACATTTGGATGGATTTAATTTACAGATTGGCTGTTAACATTATTTAGCGTCTGCAAATGATTGAACAAATGACTTAATGTGCATTTGTGTTGAATTTGGTCAATGTATCGTGGTTAATGATGCTGTTGATCATTTTTGAGCTGACTTGGACTTCTTAGGTGTTTTGGCTCCTCCCTTCTTCTTGGGTGTGGTGAAATTTTTGTCACAAACCTCACATACCCAAAGGCCTGAGGAGACAGAGAGAATGAATGAATTGCTATAAAAGAGACAAACACAAAAACATTTTTTTTTAAAAGCATACACTAATTGAATGTCTGTAATAGAAATTGTGTGTGTAAATGTCTGCTTTTCTCTCTCTCATAGTTAGTGATGGGCAAATGATGCTTTGGTGAAGCACTGAACCACTTAGAGGAATTGTTTTGAAAATGGGTTAATTACTCTTAAGCTTCAGTAACAGCGACCTTGCCTGGTAAACTGCGAAGGCTGCATCTAAATTATCCCTGACAAGATAATGGACAGGAGGCTTTTAGACTAGTGACAAACACGTATACTAACAATGGGATATCATTCTTTTTAAAATGAAGATTGATGAATTTGTGTATTGTACTATTGGGGACATTTTTCGGGGAGATTTTTATTAAGGAACATTATTTTTTTCCACACTTTTTGGACTGAGCCTTTTTCGCTAACAACCTCTCCACATTTAGAGAAAATTCGTTCAGAGGGAACGGATGAAGTCAGACTGCCATCACTACTCAGTGTTTGTTACCGAGTTAAATGCCAATCAAGACTGTTGTTCAAGTCAAGTACGTGGTTGTGTATCTGTCTGCCCATGTCGTTCATGAGCGTGCGTGCGTGAGTGCGTGCGTGCGTGCGTACATGCACACCCACTTACCAGTAGGTATAGAGTCCATGCCTACGCAGAACGTGTGGTATCCTCGGTCACATTTGTCACAGAACATCATCTCGTCCTCATGGTGGGGCTGCTGACAAACGGTGCACGTCTTACACTCCATACACTGCCAGCAGTATGTCTGGATCACACCCACCAGTTCCTTGCTCATGTCCAAGCAGGATGGGTGGCCTAAAGTGTACGGACACAGATTCACATGCACAGAAGCAAACATGCATAAACAGACGCCCACACACAGAAATAAGTACACACCGCATCCGCACAGACACATATAAGGAAGACAAAAACACACAAAAGACACAAATTCAGACATAAGGTGAACAAGCCCTTCCACTGAATTCACTGTCCTGTTATTTCAGAGGAGACACCACCATTAGAAAAGAAACATCTAGAATCTACTCACATCTATTCTAAAATAAGTATGTTCAGAAATACTATACAGTTTTAGATACCCATTGATATTAAACCGGACTATCTAAAAACAAACTAGTTTAATGACTGTGTGACATTTTGTCATAACTGTTTGATGCAGCCTTTAGATGAATAGCTGTACAGACACTCTTGTTGGTGTTAATCATTTTAAGTGAATTATATATTACTTGAAATTACACAAGCTTTACGGTCTAAATGTCAACACTCACAGCAGATAAACAAGGCAATATAAACATTTGCGTCAAAATATAAAACTTGCTTATACACAAAATTAAGTTGACTGGTGGTACAATGGACAACTGAACATTTACTTTCACTGATGAAACGAAATGGTCCATTAGTCAATGCCAATCACTTCAATCATCTGTTAATTTTATGTACCACTGATGTTAAATGATGAATTAGAGTCAGAGGAAAAACTGATTTATGGTAACAGCTTATGGTAATAATTGTATTCTGGGGATAATTTATACAAAACCAAATACACCTGGCGTTGAAAGTGGCTAAATTGTGCTGATGTTGTACCGTATATATAGAAAAAACATATATAAAAACAGGGAACTGTGTGAACTTACCGCTGTTATCACATTGGGAGCAGTGAATGAGAGCCTCTGGCTTGCCCCTCTTGTTGGCTTCTTTACCCTTCTGGCAAATGCCACATATAGCATTGGGAATGACCTTAGGCTGCAAGGGCAGAATAATGCTATAAAAACCATGTGTATCCTTAAAACTGTAGTTCAACAACAATAGTAGTTCAACAAATGTTCAATGCCTGGAGAAAAACTCCACTTTTGGTGGCATAATACATGAATTACGTGTTGATTGTTTCAACACAAATTGTATCACTTGGCATCAAAGCCGTTGTCGTCCAACAATGTTTTTTACCAATCTAGTTACTTGTTGTTTTTAGTCTTTGTGGCAAGGAGCATCCCCAGGTTATTGGGCCTCAGAGCACTAAACATAATTCTTCACAATAAACTGCAACAGTGCACAAAGTATCAGACAATTAAACTTATCTCAGGGTGCAAATACCAGAAAGGTATAGTGTCTAACAAGACCCTCTTAGATTTATTGTCACTGTAGTGTTAGCATAGCAGACTGACAAGGATCTGGCAGTTGCTCTCTAAATATCATACCTGTCAGTACAACCAGTTCAGAGAGGATAGAACCAGAGCAGAAGATAAGGAGGATTGGGGCCATTTAAATCAGTCCCGAAGGTAAAAC
Organism: Percina caprodes; assembly: GCA_013375575.1. Taxonomy (NCBI): domain Eukaryota; kingdom Metazoa; phylum Chordata; class Actinopteri; order Perciformes; family Percidae; genus Percina; species Percina caprodes. Next base: position 492,437 of record JABXJD010000085.1, on the reverse strand, counting down.
CTTTAACCCTTTAAAACTAACACCTCTACAGGAAGCCACACAATTAAAACAGGGATGACTGATCAATATTTTATATATTTGGACTGTTATTCATAAGGTAAACATGACTTACTAAATCCTCAAGATAGTGACACCCTTCATTAAAATCTCCTCTGACAGGAAGTGAGCAGGTTACACTTAATAGCCGTGGGAAAAAATACTAAGGGTCAATAAAGGACATGGTTTGGTGACGAGGAAAATCCAGGATGAGAAACAAAGCAGAGAACTAAACTAATAAGACAAACAGCAGCAGGAGAGGGAAATAAGATCATGTTAGAGCTGGACGCAGCCCCTTGTGTACAGTTTCATACATACTCACTATACATATGCAAATATACATTTCTATTTCAAAATTGAACAGTTCATACCTTTGGCCTCGTTGCATTAGTGAAATCATTAGCGGAAGGATTGCCCCTATTGCTATTGTAAACTGACTCTTTATTATTGTAAAAATGTATTTGTGGACACATGAAATGCTTACATTACAAGCACTGTCCAGCCAACATTATTAGGTCCAATGAGTCTGCTTAATGCCAACACATCTCTTCAGTGGAAACATCCACACAGAAAAATAGAACATGAGCAGTTCATGAGGTTGAATCCTGTTTTATTCTAAATTAACTGAATTTGGTCAAACAAAAAAATGCTGTATATGATGTACATATAAAGAAAAAACTCTCAGAGAACTCACTTTCAGGCATGTTTGCTTTATATAATCTGGTAGCTTTTGTATGGAGTCATATAGCTCTAAACATTACGTATAATTCAGACACCGAGGCATACATATTGAGAGACAATTAAGCGGGAACTTTGTACTGGCTGACCACACAGACTTTAGATCAGTGGATCGTATGGTTTAAACATCATGTGTTCACTTTAATTGAGATGTCTATTATGTAAATAAGTGATAGGGTAATGCCAACCTGTTAGCTGTGGCTCACAACTTCTCATTTGCCTCGGCCAAATGATGTACATTATCAAGTGAAACTGAACTACTCAACCTCGTGACAACAATGGCCCTTATCAATCATTCCCTAATTCTATATATCTGATATTCAACATAAAAACTTTATGAGCTCCTTCTGAAAATCAAATCAGCACCGCACATTTTGGGTTGACTAAAAGCAATATCAAGGGAAACTTTCTTAAAATAAAATACTAATAGTCAGATATCATCTGATTAATATAATATTACTTTATGCAACTGCAGTAAACTCTGAATATTTGTATCTCCATGTCTCATCTATGCATAATCTTGAAATATCCTGGAATCATTAACATGTCATGTTAACCAGAGCTACAAAATAATGGATCATACATACTTGACCTTTGTATGCTGCATTTTTTCCAAATATAGAAATGCCTGAAAGCTTTTACATATCTAAGTCTTTTTGTACTCATCACAAATTGATATAGTACTGGTACATTATGTTACCGACTAATTCTAGTGAATTCTTGCTACCACATGCTATGTCTGTGGGCTCAAAAGCATATGCAAAATGATCTGATGACTAAGGGTCAAGTCAAAGCTAAGTCAAACTTAAACACACTAAAACGGGTAGCTGTTTTAAACAGACACTAGAAAAGGACCATGCCCACACCACAAAGCTGAGCTGAACTCAACTGGACTTACCCAGTTCCATCATACTCTTATCAATGGTAATATACCAGTAAATTTTATCTGTTGAAAATTTTATTCTGCAAGGCTGAGGATCTGAAAAATTAAACACAAATCAACTAGCACAGTGGGCTGTAGGGAACAATTAGTACACTGAAATAATACTATTTTCCCATCTACAGTCCTTTGAACATTTAGATTAAATTCAATGCATATATTTAAAATGAGTACCAAAGACGTGCCATGACTGGGTGTTAAAGGTAAGCTGGTGTGGGGCTTGTCCAGCAGAGTCAAAAACCTAAACAGACAGCATATAGACTACTTCTAGCTCAGCTCAGCTCAGCCACAGTGTGAACAAGGTCAGCATGGCCTCATCTCTCCAAGATGACATTATAGGGACAGATAAACCCCATGTCAAACAACTGTTTGATACTTAACAGATTAACAGTACATCACATTGTGTAATAAACAAAGCATATTATCATACCAATTAACACTTAAAACATTAGGGTTAAGTGCATTCTACACTTCAGATATAAATGTTAAAATTCTCTAGTGTTAACATCAACTACGTTTTTAAAAGCAACCACAAATTGTATGTGGTTTATATTTTCTATATTAGAGTAACAAAATGACTTTTCTTTTCAAAAATGAAACAGAAAAACTAGCAGCCAACATCCAAATACTTGTCTAGGAAGTATCTTTTTTTTTTGACAAGTGAGGACAGACAAGAGGTATATTAAAGACATTCAAAAGGAAAAACTTCAAAAAGTTCAAATCTGTCTTTGCTGAAAACCCCAAAAAGTGCAGTGAAAAAGAAACAAGTGTTCCTTTGAAATGTTCTTATTGCTCACAGAAAAAAAGCCATGTGGCAATCACAAAAACAAAAACTGAAGACAGGACCCCCAGTGTTTGACTCTGTGTGTGTGTGTGTGTGTGTGAGTGAGTGAAAGTGAGAGAGAGAGAGAGAGAGAGAGAGAGAGAGAGAGAGAGAGAGAGAGAGAGAGAGTGTACCAAGTTTTCCAGCTGAAAAGCTGACAAACTGTAGAAGCCGGATAACAAAGTGAAGAAAGCTAGTGAGGGGTGCAGAATGGATTGAGTAAGGGAGTGGTAGCAGTAGAAAGAAGAGGAGGGGGTATAAAAGTGCTGCTGCTGTTGTTGAAGAAGAGTTCAGGTGCTTTTGTCCTCTACCTTGTACCCTGGGGTGGTTTTGTGGGAGGCAGAATGGCGCTGGCTGCCATCTTTGCCCGGCGTGGATGTCCTGTCTTTGGCCTTGGACTTGTTTCCCAGTCTACCTCCTCCCTCCTGGCTCTCAACGTCTGATGTATTTCCTGAAGAACTGTCCTGCAGAGCAGAGGGGGGAGGAAGAGTGAAGGACAAAGGGGTTCAAGAGTGATGTGCAATAATGCATTTCATTATCTGAGTCAAGTTTAGTAAAGGAAAATGATTCTGGTATGGGACCTAGAATATAGCATGCAGTTGATGCTATATTATTATTATTGCCACTATTCATCACACCCTCAACCGGCAGAGTCAGACACCGCCTACCAAGAGCCTGGGTCTGTCAGAGGTTTCTTCCTAAAAGGAGTTTTTAACTGACCACTGTCACACTAAATGTTTGCTCAACTAGGTGAACCCAGAAATGTTGAGTACACCAAAGTTTTATTGCAGAAATGTGAAGTATGGATCCCCAGTATACATAAACTGTTGGATGCTAATTTGCATATGTTGAGCAATTTCCATCATGGATGGTTGACCTGACACAGATAGTTACTAGAGGAGTTGTATACAGCCTAATGTCTTACAGATGACTTGTTCTTTTTGTCACCCTTGACATCCTCTGCGTCGTCCTGAGTCTGGTTCTGAGTCCAGCGCAGGGAGCTCTGGATCTAGTGGAGGCTCAAACAGAGCTGTGTTCAGTGGTAAGTATCGCAGCTCATTGGGAGAGTACCTGTCGTTCACAACACAATGATGCATCAGGGTAAAACATTCAGCATAGCAACGAATAATGCAGGCTGAAAGCCTATCTAGAAAACAATTTCACTTAGGAAAAGGGAACATAATTTTGAGTTTATTATTTTAAGGCAAATTGTAAAAGCAAAGCAATTATCTAAGTGTGTAGTTTACCTTTTGTAGTAGTCTTGGAACTGTCCTGGTATGAGAGCCACAGGGTAAGGCCCTGTCCTTGTCAGGTCTGGAGCCAGCACCTTGAACCTGCCCTGGGGCACCTGGATAATCTGAGAAAACACACAAAACACAATGTTGTAACACAAAGCTCTTTTTCTAAATTCGTGTAGAATCTTGTTGAGTTAGCTGAAGCACCTGTGTGGACTTACATGTGTTTGAAGGTCAAAGTATGCTCTTCTCTCTTCCATACGCTCCCTGTTGAAATTGCTATTGAACTCTGCAGCTTTTTTAGCTGCCTTCTTAATGTACTCAGGAACCTTGCTGGCCTCCACCTTCTGAGGGTTCTGCTGCTGCATTTGCTACGAGAGACAACAAACAAATACTGTGCAGTAAGACCTATGTACAGGGATGTTAGGAAACAATACAATCATGACTGTTCTGTGGTTCATATCCTATCGGCTACTGGCTTGGAGAGCTCGGAGAACAAAGTGACACAAAGTAGTGTTCAGTTCACGGTGTTCTAAAGGTTTAATAAGACACACAAGGATATATACATTTTCTAACAATCACTCCATTCACTTAGATGACGTGAGAATAGAAAGATAAGTGACAGGCTGCATGGACGGAGGACTGGTTTAGGTTGGTTCACGCAGATACATCTTCAGGAAGAAAAACAATGTTACAATTGTAACATATTTATAACAGTGGAGGACTTTTATTAAATGCATTACTGCAAAATAAAAAAGACACATTAACCATCAGGACCCTTAGTAACCCAGGTTATTTCTTTTTTACTTGTATGTATACTTACAGAGTACTCTTTAGCTATTCTCTGCCGCTCTCTCTCCTGCAGTATGACTGAATACTCTGAGTGTTTGGTGGGGTACTCCTTTATCATCAGATCTATCACCTCGTCACTCCGCAGAGCTGTTAGACCTGGAAACAAACAAAAGATACACTCTGTGCACACTTGGACTGCATCAAGCACACTGATGACTTGCACAAAAAACATTATTTACAGAGTAAATCTCATAAACAAGGCACCCGGATATATGCACTCTTAATGCACTGTGTTAAAAGAACGTTAGGCTTTCAATGAAGTGAAACAATTATCTCTGGTCTGAGAGTGTTAGGTGTGGTTCCTACCCAGAGTACACTGTGTTTCAGTAATGACGTTCTGTTCACGCAGGTACAGCTTCTCTTTGTGGGACAAGTCTCTTCTCTCCATATCTACAGAGTAACAAAGCAACAACATCCCTGGTCAAGGAACAACTTCATTCTTCATTCAGGTCAGAACATATGTAAAGAAGTGTCATTACAGCAGTATGATAGCAGACAAACAACTAAGCACAGCTACTACTAGTGAAGCCGGTCTGCCGTTTCTCAATTCCAATACTTGTATTTTTTGGAGGGGGGCATTTTTAGGCCTTTATTTTCACAGGACAGATGAAGAAATGAAAAGGGAGAGAGAGGGGGAACGACATGCAGCAAAGGGCCACAGGCCAGAGCCAAACTCCCGGCCGCTGCGTCGAGCAGTAAACCTCCATACGTGTGCGCCTGCTCCACCAACTGAGCTATCCCGGCCACATATACTTGTATTTTTAATGTATTATTCCAGTAATAATACTTGTAAATGAACAAGAACTAACAAATTAAAAAATATTATAGTATAGAATCAATAATATTTTTAAGAAAAATAGCACCACTCTATCCTTGAAGACTTTACCTTTAAGGTACAGTACTGTTTTATATTTTTACTTCAGTCTTACCAGGGTACTTCCTTTTGAATGATGTGACTCCCAGATACTCGCTGACCTGCTCCTGCAGCATATAGTACTCTCCTGTGTCATCTGGAGGCCACTTGTACTCTGTCAAGTTCTCTGCTGGGAAATATGTCGGGCTGGAAGGGGATTGGAGGGACAACAGGAGATGAGGTTTAAAACTCTTTAACAAAAATAGATCATTCTTTGATGGTTTTGCTTTAACAAGCATGGAGAATATAAAAAGGGAGATGGGAGCAACTAACAGATTCCCAGCTTAAATGGCAAAACACAACGTAGATAACGTGGAAATTGTATTTTAAAATAAAGTATGTAGAGGGGGAACACATGAAACTAAAAAGGGATACCTTTATGTTTTTCAGTTGGATCACATACATGTATATCCAGTACAAATATATCATAACATATATTAAATTATAACCAAAACCTTGTCAGCCCTAAAGTTAACAAGACTGCCTAAACAAATCCTGGCAATGCTAATTCATTGCTCGAGGCCAAGTATCAAGACAACCTACCCAAGGTCTTGAATGGAGGTGTCGCAACTTCGAGAGCTGTCCCCTGAACCCATTCTCCTTCTCTTGGGAGGCTGGCTGCCATCATTGGACTCTTCTTCTATAACATCCTCCTACAGAGGAAAATAAAAACACAGTTTATGACTTTAAGAATTATATAATGTGATGATGTTGGCAAAATCCACTGAGCATGCCTGTGTTTACTCACATAAATACCTACTGCTCTTTAGGGGGCACTTTGTATTTAGCTATCAAATTTGTGGTTCGACATTTCCACAAGTATAGAAATCACTTTGTTTTTCATTTGGGCAACTGGGTTTACAGGAAGTTTATTAATAAAGCCAGGATAATCTTAATGTTGCTGTCCCCCCTTCTGATTTAAGCAGACCCATTTTATTTGATTTACTTTGTTAACTAAATCTGGCTTGTGTTTCTTAAAAAGCTTTATCATTTTTTATAATTTGGACGTACAACCCATCCAAGCACAGCCCTTGATTCCTAAATAATTCTTACCTGACCAATTGACAGGAACATACTGTACAGTTAAGATAATACTTTATTCATCCCACAGCGGGGAAATTTACTTGTCACAGCAGCAGCATTTTCTACAATAAAAACAATAAAAACAAAAAAACAACAACAAATAAACATACAAAAACGCAAACAGCAGACAGTGAGCAGCCGGTAAATGTAGTGACATCAAGTGAACAGAGTGACTGACGTTAAATTAAATTGAATATGTAATTAAAATAGTATAACAAAAATAGGTAACCATAAATAATATTGAAAAAGTAAGTACTTGTAACTGGAAAAATATAAATACAGAAGATATCTAGAGTGTGCGAAGTAAAAGAAACACAGTAACAGAAACTTTGTCAGGTAGTTGGACACATTTTCACACTACTCTAAGTTTGTAGCTACATGTTTAACCTCAGTGCATCACTTTTAACATTAGAATGGCATCATTATCCTATAACCACAGTGTGCATTTAAAATCTAGTTACCTTATACTTCGTCTGTGAGGTGGGGAAAAAAAAAACAAAAAAAAATAACTACAGATATTAATGTGTTCACTTTTGGAGATTTAACGTTAGGTGCTGTCTAGCGTAGTCCTTTTACAGCTGAATAATAATGTATACTTTACTTTATTAATCCCACACAAGGGGAAATTACAATTTACACTCTGTTGTTATTACACACAGGCCTGAATTACACACACATGCTCAGTACCTATACATGCACTAATGGAGAGATGTCAAAGTGAGGGGGCTGCCCATGGAAAGGCGCCCCGAGCAGTTGGGGGTTCGGTGCCTTGCTCAAGAGCACCTTGGCAGTGCCCAGGAGGTGAACCAGCGACCCTCCAGCTCCCAACCCAACTCCCTATGAACTGAGCTACTGCCAACCCCTTGGCTTATGATGATGAGATATCTGTCTTTCCATAATGATACATTTATAGCACACAAACACCATGTAATTCAGTGAAAAATGGCCAAAAATGACAGCAGTGTCAAACAGAAACAAAAGCACGAGTTTGCATGTAATGTTAGAGTTGGCAAACTGATAAAAGAGGCACATAGAAGGGCTGGCGTTATCGTTGTCATACCACGCATATCAATATCAGTTAACGTTATATGTCTTATATGGACATAACTCATATAAACAACTGTTTGATGGCAAACCATCCCTAACATTCAGCACACACTTGAAAACAAAGGGGTGATGCTAACGTCGCCATCAGTGGTCATTCATGGACGCAGGTAGCCGTTGGACAGCTAGCTAGCTAGCCGTTAGCTGAGCAAGTTACAGTGCAGAGCTCAGTGACCAGAGCTAACGTTATTTATTATTCGTGTTTTTCCTGTGGAATATAAATGTCACCTTTATCGATTGTGCTCCAGGAGTACCGGGGTTGCTATCGCAGGGCGATCTGACGGGAAGCACAGCAGCCATATTTCTCTAAAAAAGCCTGCAGCTAGGCTAGCTTACTAGCCACTTCTTCGTTTTCTTCTTCTTGTACAGTTTTGTGGCGGTTGGCAAACATTAAGGTGCATAACCGTCCGCCACCTTCTGGGCTAGAGGGTAACTAGGTTATGAATTGACTATTTTCTCATTTCATCTTAACTGTGATTAGTGTGTCAATTCTATACACAATAACTATATTATTTGGTAATTTAAATATTATGTTAGCTAAGGCTATGCTTATTACAAACAATTTGAATGATGTTCAAAGAGGTCTGTGTCAAAAGTATCTGTTACGGTAACGGTAGCTGGTTAAACAGCACCGCCCTACGGCGGTCTTAAGCAATTACAATGCTCGGCCCGTTTGGATTGCTTTTATTTTGAAAAAACAAGCCACGTACGGGAAGTCGGAGGGGAAATCAGCTGAAATCCGCGGAAAGCATCAGCAGGACTACTTTTCACTACTTAGCTTGCTATCCATCTCTATCCAATTTCTGTTTCTCATTTCCCTCCTTTTTGTTGTCAAAACTCCACACAGGGGATGTCTGAGACATACGGTAAGGAGGCTGTTTTGACAAGTAGCCACCGTTAGCATCTTCACGTATGCACAGAGAGAGCTAGCTAGGATGAGGCAGGTGTGCCGAGAGAGCTTTTTCTCATCATAAACAGAGATAGCTGACAGGCTAACCGAAGGCTGCTGGCCTTAAAAATGCAATGTCAGCGTACATATGCCACAGAGGTTATACAGTATATTTTACTGTGGCTGTGCCGGTGAAATGTATTGAGGTTGTGAGGTTACAAATCCCCACATAGGTTAGCGGAATCGACAGGAATCTGGCGCAAGGGGGGACAGGGCTAGGGGGGTGGAGCTGGTATGAAGACTTGACTGAGCTGTGTATCATGTACAATAGACACAATACAAGGATTTTATGGGATACCTATTTAGGTGTAAACCATGGTTTGTGAGGGATTGATGTCCTAGCTTTACCATTTTACATTAGGATGATCAGTATGTTGAAGTGGAACTGGGATACCACAAACGTGAGTGCTACTCATAGACTACTGCTATATGTGTAAAGCATAGCTGTGTTCTGTAAACCCAAAGTTATATACCACTATGATGTATTCTGTTCCTGTGTGTATGCAATACTGATATCAATATTTAAGAGTTATCAAATCATGGTTGTTTGCTGCTATTTGTAATTTAACACAAACGCATGAAATATAATTATTAAACGCTGTGACTAAGATATGTACTGAGCAAAACATTTTACAGTTGAAAATAACTGGCAGTTCCTCTATGATAAGCTATATGATGTTGACACTGTTTCTAAATGATCACAAACATATCTTTGACATTTCTGTCCTGCAACTTCTTAAGATATCAGATGGCATATGCAAGATGTTGATACCAATATAAATATATTTTTGAGCTAATATTGTACAATAATATTGCCACAGCTTTGGCTCTAGTTATGACAATCATGCTTACTTGCTTGGTATACATTATTACTTCTGTGTTTTCTTACATCAGATTTCCTGTTTAAATTCCTGGTGATTGGAAATGCTGGAACGGGCAAATCCTGTCTGCTGCACCAGTTCATAGAGAAGAGATGTAAGTGATAAATATTCAACACACTGTTCATTATTTACTATTAACAGACATTTGCTCTGACCTCTAATGAACAACAATGTAGTTTTAAGAAATTAACACAAATTGGATCAGCTTTTTTTAAATGTAGGTCAGAGAAAGTCCAAATGATTATAGTCATTGTCTTGTACAGTGCATTTTCTTCCTTAAAAAGATACAATGTAGGCCATAACTACGTATTGCAGTTGAAGCCCTTTTTACTTTGTTTTCCAGTTAAGGATGAATCCAACCACACGATTGGAGTGGAGTTTGGCTCCAAGATCATCAATGTCGTCAATAAAATGGTTAAACTGCAGATTTGGGACACTGCAGGACAAGAAAGGTTCAGGTAGGGGAAAATCCCCAAATAACTGTCTATGGTTAAAGTCAAATGTAATGCCCTCACCCTCTTTCTTAACACATTTTGGACCCTGTGCTCATATGTCATTTATTTCTCTACCACATGCATACTTTTAAAATCTAAGTCTGCTTTTTCAACAGTTTGAATGCAACGTAACGTAAGTAAACAGTACTAGCAAGATGGCAGATTGCATTGATTTCCTGTGAGGTTTTGTGCTGTTATTACCGACGTTTGTTTTTTATCCTAACAGCAAGGTTGGACTAACTATTAACAAGACCTCTGTACACTCTTTTTTTCATCAAATTTTTAATTTGTGTGTGTGTGTGTCTGTGTCTGTGTCTGTGTCTGTGTTTGTGTGTTTCTGTCAGGTCTGTGACCAGGAGTTACTACAGAGGAGCTGCAGGGGCTCTGCTGGTCTATGATATCACCAGGTAAATCAGCCAATCACAAAACTAGATTTCAATTCGCCTCTGTGACAAGTTCTCTCTCTTTTTAAAAATGTAACCTGTATGTCTTTGTACACTGCAGTCGAGAGACATACAATGCTCTGACCACGTGGCTAAGTGATGCAAGGATGTTGGCCAGTCAGAACATCGTCATCATTCTGTGTGGAAACAAGAAGGACCTGGACGCAGACAGAGAAGTCACGTTCCTGGAGGCTTCACGCTTTGCTCAGGAGAATGGTATGCTCAACAGTTTGTCATATAGTGGCATGCTTTGATAGTTCTACTAATAGCCTGTAATAATAGCGGGTGAATGTATCAATCATTAGAACGAAGCTCCTGGCATTGACCTATTATTGTTAGAGGAAGGACTTATTTGGCATATCATTAACACGTCAAATCTCTTGAAATGATAGCACTTACTTTGGTTCCGAAAAGAAGTATGCTGCTCAAAGTAAATTAAGACTTCAAAGGGCTAAAATAACTCTGTGTGTGTGTGTGTGTGTGTGTGTGTCAGAGCTGATGTTCCTGGAGACAAGTGCTCTAACTGGGGAGAACGTTGAAGAGGCCTTTGTCCAGTGTGCTCGGAAAATCCTCAACAAGATAGAGTCAGGTAGGAACTGCGATCCTCTTCTAGAACCTTAACCCCTATTCTAAATGGCTTCTTATCCTGACAGGATCAACAAGGAAGGCATAGGTAAGACTCCAGACCCAGCATTGTTGCATCTCTCATGGAGAATTTTCATAGTTAAAGTCAGAAACAACTTAATTGTTAAAACAATTAAATACTCAATATAAAATACGCCACAGATCCCACATAATGCTATTTATACTTGTCAAAGATCCCAACATAAAGTCTCAACACTCTCTCACATCTTCTCTCTTATTTTCAGGTGAGCTGGATCCAGAGAGGATGGGTTCAGGTATCCAGTATGGTGACGCTGCCTTACGACAGCTCCGTTCTCCTCGTCGTGCTCAGCTGCAGGGCACCCAGGAGTGTGGCTGCTAGTGGACGCACCCAGTAACACACAGACAAGGTGAAAGGGCCAGTACTGTGTGTGCATCATAAAATTATATATATTTTTGTTCTTTTAGACATAAAGACATAAATCTAAAAAGAGTTCCTTATTACATTAAGAAAAAAGGGCTTAATCATTTCCTAAAACAGCGGGCACTGTAGTTTTTAGGAAACGTTACTCAAACAGTAGTAAATTGTGTAATTTTGGAGGACTATTTTCAGCCACAGATTTTGGATGTTAGTGTGTGAATGTCCGCCAGCAGGATGAATGTGGGATTGACTCGAGGTAAACTACAATGCCCATTTGAATTCATTATGAAGATTTTTGTCACCCAGTGCTTACTGGGCTGCTTTAATAGTTTTTTGGACAACAATGGAAGTCTACGGAAAGAACTATAATCTATATCAGGCTTTGTTTACACTAGTTGGATCAATTCATTGTTATTTCTGGTCTTTTTTTACAGGATTTATTGACAATAAAAATATAGAACATCACCAGAAATACTCTTTAATGACGTTTACTTCATTTACATGATATTGGTTCAGCCTGCCTTTTGCTTGCAAACCGGAAGTAGGTCATGCCTCTGCAATTTTTACCCCAATAATGATAAGAGTTGTAAGTTATTGGGTCAATACGTCCTATGTTATAATGTTTCATGTCTATCTTTGTGTGTGTTTCAGGCGGGTTTGTGAAGACCAGGAGAAGAACAGCCACGGGGGACCCAGGGTTCAGGTTGTTATGCTGGTGACTCCTCTCTGACCTTTCGCACGGAAAACCTTTGGAACCTTTTGTTGTCATGACTGCACCTGCAGAGAGCTCAAAAGACCTCCCAGCCACTCCCCCAATCAGACCTCTCTGACCATCTCCAAGGTAACCAGAGACTTCAAACCCTGCAACATTCTGCTCCACTGTTGGACCAAACCTTCCCCAGCCCTCCAATCAGTATGTGAATTACTGACATGTATGTCCCCTCTCACATCGGGCAGTGACTCACTACACATACGTTTTGCACTCCATGTGCATCTTCTTACACACATTCTCTCCCAGTGAAGTGCCCCCAGGCAATGTAGCTACCAAAATTACTAACTACCCAACCTGGTGTTCACATCCCATCATTCTCTCTGTTGCCTTCTTACAAATCTGCTTACCTGTCTACCTGCCTGTCTCTTTACACAGCTCTCTGCCTCTCTGAATCTCCCTAAAGCATCTTATACCCTGTACAGTGTTTCTGTACATAGACTGCTGCATGTTTTCTCAAACAGAATATCATAGTATTTCATTACGAAGAGATATATGTATATTAAAGTAGATATCAGCATCTGTTTCATGCTCCACTGTATTATTATCATGTTAAGCTACAATACACTGGCAACTTGTAAGCAGTATAGAAGGGGAGTACTGTTTGCAGCAATTATGTTAACTTGTAAATGACACAAGCTGATATGGAGTACATTATGGACTAGCAAGTTTATGTGGGAAAATGCAGTTTTATTATTGTTAAAGCTTATAGATTGAAAAATAAGAAGAAATATTTAGAGCATTTATTTGGCTTTCTGTTGTTAATAATAATAATAATTTGGAGTTTAAAAGTTGCATGTCAACTTTTAATTTACAATGGCACGTTCAGCGTTCACCATTCAGTTAAATGAGTCATGAATCCAAAGGATTCCAATTATGACTGATCCCTCTCATTTGTATGATACTTGTTTACATGAATACCTCACTGACTTGTGCCAGCTGTGGGATAATACTAACTTAATGCATTTCAAGTTTTAGAAATAATGTGAAACTATCTGATGTGTGTTTGATTTTGGTCTCCAAAGATACTTTATGTTCAGTTCATCCACATGAAGCTCTTGATTAAAAAAACACTAGAATTTGGGAATTATTTAGAGATTTAGTCTTTTACATAGGTATATTCAATCATCATGCTGCAACATGTTTATGTTGCTTTATGTTTTTGCCCCTTGACAATTATGCATTCAACTTTGAAATCAAGCACACTTCAAACTAGAAATATTTCATTTATCTGATAGTGGGTTTGGCTGCTTCACGTCAGGCTGCCGTCTTGTGTTTATGTCATCAAGTCCTTTGTTTATTTATGGACATAGTTTGTTTTTCTCTTGTCATTATGAATATCATGGATTTTTAATTTATTGTGTATGAAAAATGCCTATGTTTTTAAAATAAAAGAACTACAACAAATATAGCATTGTCTTTGAAAAACAGTTTTTGTAAATTTATGTCTTTCTTCAAAGAGATTTGATTTCTTAAAGTTTTCTGAATAATAGCCTATGTGTCATTTGGTAGAGATGAACAGGGAACAGACAGGTGGAAAGTAATTTCTTGAAAGCTTTGCACTAAGAGTGGGAATTACCAGAGGCCTCACGATACGATATCACAATACTAATGTCACAATATATTGTGATTTTAAACATATTGCATTATTCTGTCCTTTATAACAATTTATTACCAATTTTCCAACTTCAAATCTTTCCCAATTTCAATTTATATCCCCAAAAGGAAATTTTGTCCATATTTATTTTCTCAACACTCAATCTAAAGTAAACATTTCTCATCTCACTTCAATTTTATTGCTGCAAAATGGGAATGTCAAGCAGACAAACTGACCAACACATATATAATAATAGATCAATACTTGGTGTGTGTTTATGGTCATAATCTCCACCCTATTCATTACACCTGATTCGATTTCTTGAGTGGGATGATCATGTTGGAGGACACTGTCCTGGTGTAATCTATATATATTTAGACTCGGCTATACATTACCAAGTAAACCTAGAGAAACACGTGACAAGTATAGTATTAAATATAATACAATACCTAGCCTAAAATTGGCATCAGTGGCCAGTAAATATTTGATTAAAGAAAGAGTAATCAAGACTGGAACCTGACTGAGCATTTGAAACAAACTTTCAGTAAATGACAGCTTTTCATACTAGGTGGGTTACAGGTACTAAAGATTATTGAGGTTTAATACCCAGTTACATCAGCACGGTGTTCCAGGCAAGTGTTGACTTTCATTTTTAGATTTAGATTTTTATTTGACATGTATGTTTGAGGTTTGCAGAATTCTTTTTTTTAAGAGTTTGACACTTCTAAAAAACAGTAACAGTAACAGTATACTATTGCACTCAGTTTAAAACTTATCTGAACTATATTACAGTTTAACTTAAAAAAACAAACTGAAAAAACTGAATCATTACAATAGCAAGAAATACTGAACTCAAAGTTGCAACAACAAAACAGATATAGAGAAAATGTTAAATAAACAAATGTTTTTCCTGCACAATATTAAAATCAATAACATCAATAACTATAGTTGTGCAAAGGAGAAAAAACATCTCAAGTCTTTATGGCACAGAGATGATTTTATCATGATAACTGATACAAGGAAACCAAGAAAGATCTGATTTATCTTGGTTTGAATGATGAAAAGATTTTGTCTTGTGTAATTACAAATGTACAAACATACAACTACACACATACAAACAAATATACAGAAAAAAAATAAACAAATTACATGAAAACCGAAATCAGCAGCCAGGTATTCTAGTCAAATATTATTTCATAAAGGTGACTAACTATCAAAGTGCATATTGATTTGGCCCTGCTTTAGAGTGTATGCTACTTTAACAGGTAAGCAGTAAATCAGCAATATGTACTCATGTATTTCATTTAGGTGTCAGCTTAATGTCCATTGTTGTTATGGTTCCTCTTTTGGTACTATAGCATATTCAGTAACAGTAATGATAAACAGATTTGGCCTCAAGAATCAGGCTTTGAAAAGAACCTAAATTAGCTGTATGTCATTATTAATGTTACATTGTTATGATAGAAAGAGTCCCATGGCCAGTGAATGTTTAACAGAAACACATTTCACAGTCATCCAATGGCTTTAAAAGTCACACACACACATCTATTTTCACACTGCAATGTCACTAGGTTAATTTGTTACTGTACACACATTAACACAACTAAAAAACAAACACAGTGTGGCAGTGTGGGTGTGGCTGGGCATCAGCTGCAGTGGCTGAAGGAAGGTTGACGCACCGGTGAGTATTTGTTAAACGTTGATCTACCGAGCAGGCTGCAATAACATATGATAAATACCGGAGTGAAGCTGGGTCTGACAAATCACTGACATCCGAGCTGGCATGTGCCAGGCAGGAAGACGACAAGGAGAGGAGAGCTGTGTGCACGGACAGTCGCTGTGCAGAAGGACAAACCTGTACCGCAACTTTTGTTTGTGAGAAGTACTTTGGTGTTGAAATGAATGTCTGTTCACTTGCCAGTCGGTGTCTGTCTGTTCATTTCACATCTGTGATTTTACACAGAGATGTGTTGGACTGTGTGTACAGAGTGTGATTCCCGCTTCATCTAAACCAAGTCAGTTAGGATAACCGTTAAACAAACCATTAAATTTACAAGAACTAGTTCTCAATCAAGTGATTTGAAAATCAAAAGCTGTAAAAATCTTAAACAGATATTTCTGTAAGACAATCAATACTTTGTACTGTAAAGCTGCATACATTCGAGAAAAACTTTCAGTTGGTTAAGCCGACTTGCTGTGCTTAGCAGAACCTTTTGGAATCCAAACATTTTGACTGTTTGGTTAAAAAAACCTGACAGTACACATCTGGGGGAATAAGCCACACAGTGAATTTCAAAGTTGTACCAGCTTACACTCTGAATGTGAGAGTGAAACAAATTTTGGATTGTTTGTATAAATCAATCCACCCCATGCTCTATTTTACATTTAGGGGTATTTAAACTGCAAGGGTGGAAGGCAATAATGGCTTTATGTTTTGTCTGGAATCACACCTCATGTAAGTATTTCTGATGTGTGTGTGTGTGTGTGTGTGTGTGTGTGTGTGTGTGTGTGTGTGTGTGTGTGTGTGTGTGTGTGTGTGTGTGTGTGTGTGTGTCCTATCGGGAGCGAGCTGAGAAGGAGCGCATGTATTCAGTGAGCCAGGGGTTGAATTCTGGTTGAACCAACTTTCTGGCCTTGTCCAGCTCGGCAGACTTGGCTCTCCGGCGCTCGGCCTTCTGGTTCTGGATCTGGTGCTCCACCTCCCGCCTGGTCTTTGCACGAAGAGCCGACTCATGGATCTACCGGGAAAATAAACATAATAATAAACTGTCAGTTCCTGATGACACTTGGACTCAGTCACAACACAGCTCATCACGTGTAGGTCCACAGAACAGTAGACAGAATAATTACCTCAGTAGTCGAAGCTGCAGGGCCAACATTATGTGTCTTCTTGCTTGCCATGTTTGAATTCTTCTCTCCTGAAGCGTACAGAGCGAAAGGATGTCTGCTCTCCTTACTGTCGTCCCCTGGCTGCCGTGTGGGTGCAGGTCTCACCCGCTGGGAGCGCCATATTTGCCTTGAAGATTTGGAGGGTTTACTTTGCTGTAGTCGGGGTCCTCCAGTGTCTCTCTCTACAAATAGAAAAGACATACAGGTTAAAGCAGCGGCAAATGCTTAATAATACTGGTCAATTCAAATGTGCATACAGTAAGTTCCTCGGAGAAAGATTATCAAGAAACTAAGCAATGCAGAGATAAAGTTGCTGTCAACATTTATGAATACATTTGTAGTGATTTGTAGTGACTTGATGTTGGTTTTATTTGTTAATGTGCATGAGTCTTAACTTGAAGTGTTCTTTGCTAGGGTAAGTATTGTATGAATTTCTATGATACTAGTACTGAAAAAAATATCTTTTGTTTTTTTATTGCTATTTTTATATTGATCAATGCATGTACATTTGTAATTATATTAATTTACTTTATTGGCAATCCGTCAACTTGTAACCTTACCCTACATAATGTCATGTAAATACCAGTAAAACATTGATCACATAGGTATATAACTAGGGCTGAGACAATTATTTTCATTAACAACTCAACAAAATATGATACCTTATAATAACACCTACCCAGTCCCATGGATGTATTATATTAACACACAGGCCTGATTACGAAAAAGCTGGGAGCCTTTTTGAGAATGTGTAGTGTACGTTTTTATCTTAAAATTAGATTAAGCTTTAGTTATTTTGCTATACTCTTTTGAGATATATATATATATATATATATATATATATATATATATATATATATATATATATATATATATATATATATATATATATATATATATATATATATATATATATATATATATATATATATATATATGTATGTATGTGTGTGTGTGTGTGTGTTTTTGCTTTTCATCTCCACTGGGGGAAGCCATCGTTTCTGTCATCATCCTCCTGCCCATCAAATCAATCCCCCTTCTTTTAATGTTGATCATGATTCTGATTACATCTCAGGACTTTGCACACTAATTATGCTTTCAACATTGAATTACCTCTGTCTTGTTCCCTGTGAGTCTGCTCTTCTCTCTCGTCCTCTAGTACTCCTGTGTCTTTGGCACCTTCAACCTGTGTGCCTGAGGAGTGAATGTCATCATATGATACAGTAGAGCAACATGCATATATCCCAATATGTTGTACGTATAGCTAATTTTTACCATGGACTGCAGACTGTCGAGCAGACACATTCCCCTCTTCTTGGAGGGGAAGCCTGGGTACCGACTGCATGACTCTGCTCTGCTGCTCCTGCTGGCTGTCCACCTTCGCCCCCTCACACTCCCCCAGTTCAGCCTCCATCCTGTCTCTGCTGGTCTCGGAACCTACCTGGTTCTTGCTGGGAGGAGGGGGGGTTCTTTCTCCAGACTCTGAATCACTGTCGGGGCCACTCCAAAACCAGGGGTTGTGTGTTTGCTCCACCAGCCTGCGGGTCAACCTGTACTTTAGCATCTCCTCATAACACTTAGTGTAGGTCTCCCATTTGGGGTCTTTGAATTTCTTCATGTACTCAGAGCGGATCCTCTTGGTCACCATGTTGAACTGAAATAAAAAGAGCGCATGCTGAAAAACAACTCTGAAAAGCTAGCGTTGTTACACACGAATCACACGCTAATAAGATAAGTTATATACCTTGGGGAAAACACTTTTAAAAGCCTAAACAAAGCCCTCGCACATCGTAAGTTAGCTAGCTACGATGATTTCAACACACGCAGTTTTTAACTTCTTTGAGGTTTGGTAGGCTATCACCGCCAGACATTTAAACCATAATGTGGAGACAGTTCAAGCCAATGGCAGATAAGCTAGAGGCTTCCCCGGCTAAAGACCCGCCTACTTCCTCCTCAACCCGTTACTAACAGTATAATAACAGTTCACTGAGTTCGCCTTGCTGGGCTGAGGGTGGAGAATAAAGGCTAGTTTTGAGAAACTTACCAAGTTGGACATTCGCTCTGTAAATTCAATAGGCGTTTAATTATAAAAAAATTTAAAAAAAATAATGGATGAATGAATTTTGAATTCGGTTACTAAAAGCAGACGTTTCTTGTACGTGATGACGTAGGTGACATTTCCTTATCTGATTGGCCCCAGGCATGACCGTTGAGTATTCCAAATTAAAGGTTAGCCGTAATCACTGTATGAAAGCACTCCAAGCTTCATGACCTATTGTGCTACAAATAATGACAACCCTATTTCCCTATTCCCTATTTCATCATTCAGCATTCAGCTGAAATACGATATTTTTTATATTCAAAGGCTTTAAAATAAGCGTGCATTAAATCGTCGTCTTGAACTGTATGTATCACGTCGTGACATAGTGTCATAGGCTACTGGTTAAACGTTTGCCCGTTACTCAATATTATCTTATTACAACAAATGTGTTCGTGACGTGTTATTCATAGGTGTCTGTTAATCATATGGTAACATGGAGCCCCGATAATCGCCTGTCAGCAGTCGAAGAAAATAGCCTGAACGTAAAATCTCGCCAACAATCCATCGACTCTCATCTATAACAGTGCAAGGCTTGACAGCAGAAATTCATGGCTGAAGAGTCTAAATATATGTAGGCCTACAGTAAATATACTTACGCTGGTGTCGTATTTCACGGAAGCAGAACAGAACAGATGGCTGCTAATCACAGGCTGCGTCTTTTAGCTCCGCCCACTTGAGGACGTTTTTAAAAAGCCAAACACACTCGCAACAGGTGGCCCGGGCCGAGATGCCAGGAATGCGGTCAGGACAGTAATGAACGATTGGCTAATGATGATGATGATGGGAATGATTTCTACCACATGGTAAAAGAGGATAAAAATACAATTAGTCTTCTTGTATTTAGACTCTTTGCACAGTTTCAACATATATTATTGAACAAGTGTTGTTAAGACTACGTACGGAGCTTAAGCCTACTTGGTCACCAATGGCCCCAAAAGGTAGGCTATTACCCAGCACCTTACCCAGCTGAATATTTGTGTGGGCCGATGCACACAAGTTTATCTTGTATAGACCTACCTGTAGTCAAGAGGTTAAGAAATGAAAATGTGCGTGTCAAAGAAAAAGGCTACATATGATGAGGTCAATAGATGTAGCCTAAATTATGCGAGCCCAGGGTGGTGCGCCCTTGCCTCACCCAGCACACACCATTGTGCTTTTAGCCCAGACCCACACCCCACACCCACATAACCTGATGAACTTCTATACATATAAGGTAGGGCTGCGGAGATAGCCCACTATACACGGGGTCTGGTTTTGCCTAAAGATGGTCTGGGGGCCGGGGCTGCGCTTATGGCCAGGGCAGACAGGCAGGCAGGCAGCTCAACGGGATTCAGAGCCGGGTGTCGGGTGTCCCATGCTACTGATCTGCTCGGTCTAAGCGGAGCTGCTGCTGCTGCCCAGGCACATTCTTGGAAAGTCAAACTCCGACGGTCGGAGCTTTCAGGCGTCGTCTTTCACTACCTCTGTTACTAAGCAGCCCCCAGCAGCAGTGGCTGATGGGACAGAGAGAGACATCCTGTCTCCCTCTCTCTCACCCATCCAACTATGATCCAGGAAGCCGTGCCAACAGCATAACTTCCCTTGGCACCTGATCAGCTGATTGGTTTATTATAGTGTGTGTCATAATAATAGGTATGCTTAATTGCTGAGTCAATTAAGTCTCTACCGGGCTTGATTTAGCTTAATTCTCCCCCAATAACTTGTTTGGATTACTTATATATTGCATTTTAAGATGATGTTTATGGTTGGCATATTAATTTTCGAATTATACCTTTATGCTTGAAATAACCCTATTTCTTTTGTAATTTCCCCCCCAAACTTTGTTTTTTCACCCTTTTCCACTACCGTTTCTAGTAGAAAAACAAGGCCAGGGTCAAATATACCAAATAATGGACTTTAATAAATTATCAATATGTATATACACTTACATTCACATGTGTTGGGCAACATGTTGTTCTTATTTTTTTTATTAAAGGTTTTTTGGGTGGATGCATGGTTCAGTGGTTGATTCAGAGCCTTTCTCCATGCAACACTGACAACAAACAGCTACAAAATATGCACATTTAAAATGATTAAAAAAAATGCATATGTCAACAGCGCAGACAGAAAGTCCATTGACAGCAAATTGTTGCAGTGTTGCAGATGTTGATTCTCCTTGTCGCTTGATCTCCAGATAGCTGGTGGTGTAAATGATGGAGAAGCTGGAGACGAAGATGGAGAATTTAGAAGCACTTCCTGTGGACAATGCTGGGGCCTGCCTCGTCGTACTCCTGCTTGGAGATCCACATCTGCTGGAAGGTGGACAGGGAAGCCAGGATAGAGCCACCGATCCAGACGGAGTACTTCCTCTCGGGAGGGGCAATGATCTGAAGGAAAGGGAGGGAGACAAAAGGATCAGTATAAGTGCTAATACTCAGTAGATCCATGTGCGTAATTATCAATGTATGGTAAAATATTCAAGTTTGGGGATACATTGTAATTTGTTTGTTGTCATAATGTGTACCTTGATCTTCATGGTGCTGGGGGCCAGAGCAGTGATCTCCTTCTGCATACGGTCAGCAATACCAGGGTACATGGTGGTACCACCGGAGAGCACATTGTTGGCGTACAGATCCTTACGGATGTCAATGTCGCACTTCATGATGCTGTTGTAGGCGGTCTCATGAATACCAGCAGACTCCATACCTGGTCAGGTGAGAGAGAGAAGTGTTATGAGGAGGGGTGGGGTACCTAGTTTTGCACAATATCGCCTGTGCTGTTCGCAATGAGAGAAAATGAAGGATTATCTGACGTACCAATGAAGGAAGGCTGGAAGAGGGTCTCAGGGCAACGGAACCTCTCGTTTCCGATGGTGATGACCTGACCGTCGGGAAGCTCGTAGCTCTTCTCCAGGGAGGAGGAAGAAGCAGCGGTGGCCATCTCATTCTCGAAGTCCAGAGCCACATAGCAAAGCTTCTCCTTGATGTCGCGCACAATCTCACGCTCAGCTGTGGAGGGACAAATTGATGAGATTTTGTCCAGAGTTACACATCGCGGAGATGTGTCACAATGCGCGTAATGGCAGAATAATTAATTTGGCTGAACTACGAAAGTTACAGAAATGTCTGAAGCGGAAAAATAATTATTTGCTTTTCTTGAACACACAGCTACATTACTTTTCCGTGTCTGTTAATACATTTTAATAATTTAAAATAGTATGCCTATTTTTTGTTGTTGTACAGCAACTGTTCAAAACTGGTACAATAAAATATGAACTCGTGATCATTACCTTTATTCTACTTTATGTCTATTACTGCCTAAAAACCAGACTATGGTCTGCGTCTTTCTTTCAAATGATTTGTAATTGGAGTAGGCCAAGTTTCTCACCGGTGGTCACGAAGGAGTAGCCACGCTCAGTCAGGATCTTCATCAGGTAGTCGGTCAGATCGCGACCAGCCAGGTCCAGACGCATGATGGCGTGGGGAAGGGCGTAACCCTCATAGACTGGGACGTTGTGGGTCACACCATCACCAGCATCCAGCACAATACCTGGAGAGAGTCAAGGCGAGAGTTTAGTAAAGTCTGGGCCTCAAACATTCCAGTTTTGAGTGTAAATGATGGCAAATGTGGGCGACTGAAGGAGGATGTAAAAGTACACGGTGAATGTGTATGTCATAAGGACCAAAAATAACATCAACAGTCCCAGACTAGCTTGTTGACTGTGCGTAAAAGTTGTGCGCAAAATAGACACAATGGGAATTTGGCGCATTCATGGTTTAGGTAATATTATGTGTTGCAATTTGTATATAATTCTATCAATTATGTCTGTAAATTACATTATATTTGGGCAAATAATGCGTCTGTCTCATTGTATTATGCATGTTCAGGAAGCTGCGTCTGCGTGATGAGTAGCCGCTGTTGGTTGTTGTCAGTCTTACCGGTGGTACGGCCGGAAGCGTACAGGGACAGGACAGCCTGGATGGCCACATACATGGCGGGGACGTTGAAGGTCTCAAACATGATCTGGGTCATCTTCTCTCTGTTGGCCTTGGGGTTCAGGGGAGCTTCAGTGAGCAGGGTGGGGTGCTCCTCGGGGGCAACTCTCAGCTCGTTGTAGAAGGTGTGATGCCAGATCTTCTCCATGTCGTCCCAGTTAGTGATGATACCGTGCTCGATGGGGTACTTCAGAGTCAGGATACCCCTCTTGCTCTGGGCCTCGTCGCCGACGTAGGAGTCCTTCTGACCCATACCGACCATGACACCCTAAAGGGAGAGGAGAGGGCAAGATAATGGAAAGGTTACGTCAAATAATCCAAACAGAGGTATGACCTTCTTCTGGCTTGATTAAAGTATTTACTGTGTGATGCAAAAGGCATGTTGAACATTGCGCAAATGTGCCAAATAACAGCGTGGGTCACAGAGACAGAACGAGAGCAATTGTGTGACAGTTAGTGCATCTGTGACTAATTTAGTCTCAAAGAAGCATAGGCCACATCGCTGGTGGTAAAAGGAGTCACATTTACATGGCTCATTTGAGCTCAGATACATAATGCCACGCTGCTATCGCCTAATATTTTGTTCTGCAGAAACAACTACATTTTAATACTAAAATAATACAATCTCAGTTAAATATGTTATTCACCCCAGTAGGATTTTTCTGCCAAAATAGTGTACGAATGTACAACTTTTTTTGTAAAAATTACTGTAAACTGTAATGTATCTCTTCACAATATTTGTGATTTTTTTCATAACCTACACTCAGTAGCACTTTGTCCTATTGTGTGGAGATTTTCTCTGTTTACCTGGTGACGGGGGCGGCCAACAATGGAGGGGAAGACGGCCCTGGGGGCATCGTCTCCGGCGAAGCCAGCCTTTACAAGACCGGAGCCGTTGTCGCACACAAGGGCGGTAGTTTCCTCGTCGTCACACATGTTGGCTTCTGTGAAAGAGGAGGGGGAGAAAAAGAACTCAGTCCACAAAATCAAAGCCGCATGGCGACAAAAACTGAGTGGCAGAAATGACTCCCTTACTAACACATTGGTTCGCCCTTTTTTCCTGCAAGCTCACTCCAGGTGTTTTAATAGTAAATATTAAGAATAATTAATTGTAAGGTCTTAATTGTAAAGATTAAGACATTTCCTGGAAAATAATTGTAACATTTACTAGAGCATGATCATTATCCTGCATTTGCCTTGCGATAAACGTTGCCATGGCACACTGACACCAGGCCATTACGCATGGAGTATACGACTCTACAAACCTATACAATCACATAAAATAGAACTACAGTACTGTTTTATTTCAAATATAAATCTGAATTTCATGAATCTTGACTAATGATCTGTTCTTTAGGCTTACATTATTCTAAATTTCCCTTAAGCAAAAGCAAATATCTCAGGTGTGCTAAAATTCAGGTAAATCTACAAAGCATTCTCTGAGAAGGGTGATGATTAACCCTTTTCAGGTAAAATATATTCATACTTTTTAGTTGGTTTGAAGGTTTTCTCTTGCTGCATCAGCAAATTTTAGGATTCAGTGTTACACCTATTAAAATGCTGAAGTCAGTCAATCAGTTTACTGTATCTATCTATCTGTCTATCAATCAATGTATCTATCCATAATTTCCAGACCTGAAAGTTAAGGTAAGAGCTTCTCCTGTCCAGCTCTGTATTTCTATAATGCCGCTCAGCCTACTGTTTACAACTATTGACGAATCTCTTCCTTCTCCTTCAGCATCAGGTGTTTCCTAAAGTCTAGCCTATCCTCCGGTGGAGTTGTGCCTCCAGTAGTATCTGGTCCTAGGCGTCCTGTCCCTGGAAGTCCTGCCTAAGTTCCTCTCCAGTAGTTCTGCTCCAGTGTTGTACTAGGCCTAGTCTGGTGTCCCAACCTGGATGTGTGGCTTCAGAAGTCCTAGCAGGGTCTTACCTTAGGAGGGTGTCTGCGGCTTTGAGAGAAAGACCCAACCAATGCTGTTGCTGAACCAGCTACAATTCTCCCTGCTGCCCGTCCACCTTATATACCCAACCTCCACCATTCACAAACCTCAGCACTGCTCCCCCATCCCTGCCCTCTGCCATATTAGGATGCTGACAGTCCGAGGGCGACGAGTGGGTGGGGGTGAAGCAAGGAGGCGCGCCTCGCACAGGGAAGGAGGGGGCTCCATCCATTAGGTTTGAGGTGAGGGTCCGGTCGGACACTGCGCGCCCCCGACGAGAAGAGGGCGCGCGCCATATATGGAACTGTCGCTTTGACCTCCCATCGAGCCTCGCGAGTCCACCTCGAGGTCCGTATAAGGTGTGCGTGGTTCAGTGGGGGTTTTCTAGGGGAGACGCCAGTTGCTACCAACCAGGGTTATAGATTTGTGTCAAGTAGGCCTCATCCAGCCTTAAAATGGGAAAATGCTGTCCTCATCTGAACAGATTTAGACCACAGTGAGAGCCAGGACCTAAACTACTGACTGACAGGTCAAACCAGAAAAGGTGCTGCAGCCTGAAAGCGCCAATTAAGAAATCAATTCACAATATAGCAGAAAATAATTTGAAAAAAGCTGAGGATGCATATTTGGTGTGTAAACGGTTAAATAAGTGCTACTTCATCATTCCAATCATAACATTTCAGTCATAACATTTTACATACTACTATTTGTAATTATTGCATTAAATGCAGCAGGCTGATTGACTCCAGCTTGCATAACGTTGAGCCCAATATGGAGTCATAAGTAAAAACTAGAGGGTTTTTTGCATTCATACATTGTAAATGTATTTGTCCCGGTCTTCAACCTTATATGAATATACAACATGTTATGGTAAAATCACTGTATATGCAATATTGCAAACTGGACTCCTTTTTCTTAATTATGCAACACTTGCACACCTAAGACACATTAACAATTGGTTTAATTGAAACCATACTGTTCTGCAGACCACATGGCCTGATATTCACACGTCTGTCAGAGTCTTATTGAATAAATAAGGAGAGAACCCCTGCAACAGCCAACAGCTGAAACTGTATCTGCAGGAGTTACTCTGCTCTGTCACAGAAGCAGTTGGATTAATTATAACTCTACTGAAGGAGGGGGGCTAGTGCATGTGTGTTTGTGCGTGCATGTGGGATTGAGAGATGGTGTCCATGCATGCACATGTATGTTTGTGTGTGTTGTGGCATGAGGCATCAGAAGGAGTGGAAGAGGAGATGCCAAGGAGGTTATAATAAACTCAAAGGAAGTAAGGAATGACAGAGTAACAGGGAGAAGCAGCTAATGTTGCCATGTGTTGACACAAAATACAAAACAAGATTAAATCAGTATGGATTAGTACCTCTGGAACTTTATGTACATAACAAGAGATCCACGACATTTTTGTCAAAAAGATGGAAAGCAATTAAAGAACTATGAATAAATAAGAGCAGGTCATAATTGTTGGTACAAACGCATGACTTATTATTCAGCTCTCAAATCATAACCTAAAGCTGGATTCATGTGAGAGAAGAGAAATGTTAACATGTAGCTTTTTCCTTTTTCTTTATAGCAGCAACAGAAAGCTTCAGTATGGTTTGCAAGTGTTTGGATATAACATACAGTGTAAACCTAGATTAATGGTAAGGGACAAATGGAAAACAAAAATATTAATGTAAGCAAAGAAAGTGAAATCATTATGAATTCGATACTTAATACTAGTAAAGTTCAATCATTTAATTGGCCCTGCAAGTCTTCAGGGAATGCTGTTTCTGTGTGTGTGTGTGTGTTGTGGGAGGGGGCTGCAGGGCAAGGTAGAGCTACTTTTATGCACTTGTTGTGAACCATTTCAGATCCGAGGGCCTGTAAAACACCTAAAATGTAAAGGGGTTGGCAGTTGTCAGGGAGTGAAAGACAGAGGGGAGGGGAGGTCGGAGGGGCCGAGTGGGAGGAGAGTCCAGGAAGTCTCCTGGAAAGTCTACTTGGGGAAGAGGAGATAGAGATAGGTGAAAGGGTGCGTGCAGCAGGTGGCAGAAAAGATGAGTTTAGTTCGTCAGAAGATGTGTATCCAGCAAGCTGAAGAAGAGACTTTGGATGAGGAGCATATTTTTCTTTATATTAGTGCTTTTTAGAAGTACCCTTTTTTCCTCTTGTATAGTGTTTATATTTTTGCCAGTGGAATTAATTAGTGGACAGGTATAGGCAAATTAATTTTCTTTTGTAAAAGCATGCTCAGTCATCTACCTTCCTACCTGCTCAGTTAGATTTTTATGTCAGTCACCACACTCTCGTGCTCTCTCTCACGGGAACACAGAGGATCAGAGTGACAGAGAAAGTGTAAGAATAGCACAAGCCTCGGCATTCAATCGCTGGAACCAATACACTTGCTGTACACAAGTCTCCTACCTTTTTAAGTGTGGCAGAGTGCTCAACAACTAAGGCTTCTATGGTACATGTACAGTCAGCACAGACAGGAGGCTTGCTGGAGATTTGTTTTCTATCTCAGGTGAAGAAAGTCTGAGCATACTGACCGCTGATATTGAGGATATTGTATTGACAGGTAAAGGTGCTTTAGGGATATATTTTTTCAAGTATGTCTTAAAATAATAGTCAGGTGTTCAAATTTACATTTAAACATTTTTTTGTTTCGAGACAGACTTGTAAAAACATGGACATATCCTTTAATAAGAAGTACAACTGGTGTGATTTGATCCCATGAAGTGTCATGACACATTCTTCTTCCTTTTTAGCCTCATTTTATTAGTGATGTACTGCATAAGTCAGTTCCGTGCTGAGTGTGCACAGCTTTTTAACACTTCAGATGAGGGTAAGCAAGACTCCTGATCCTTTCCTGAAACCTGTCCAAACACAATCCAAATATCTCCTAAAGTTGTAAAGCCATTTTAATGTCATGTGTAGTATAAGGGGTTCTGCTGCTGAGAGGAATAACAAGAGGTAGGCAGTATTTCACTACAGAGAGACAGAACTGTGAGCACAACCTCTGATCAGTGAGAATGTTGGGCTCTCTTGGTGGAATGACTCTTATACCCAGTCATTTATAATGTTAAAAAAATAAAAATGTTATTATATAATACAATTGTATTCCCTTTATATCATAGACCAGCTTGAGAATGACAGGAAAGGGGGAGAGGGGCGGGAGAATGATTGAGGGATGACACGCAGCAAAGGGCCACAGGTCTGACTCAAATCCGGGCCACTTGCCAAGGACTCAGCCTTCTTTTCTTCAGTCTCAATGGACTTATTTTATTATCTTATGAAAAAATAAAGCTTTGTGTGATTTTTTTTTTTCTTCCAGTGACAAGCAAAGATGATCATATTTTGTTGTGTGAGGCCAAAAAGGTCAGAACCTTGGTTCCTGTAATTCCTCAAATAGCCTGGGGTAGATACAGAGAAAAGCCAAGGGAGTTGCAGCACATGGAGCTGGAATTGGAAACCCATGCAGGGAAGAGCAGCACCTGGTGAGCTGCACAAGCCAGCTGAGCTGTCCTCTGCAGAACAACTGCTGCCTCGACTGGAGGGTTGACCCACGGTTAAGCTTTAAGTAGAACAATACTTTAAGGAAAGAGATATTAGTTACTGATCACAGAGATATTACATTGTCCAAAGGAATATGGTGAAAATGATCTCAAATCAAAAACTTAGATTTTTCTTATCATATACAGCCACAAAAGGTCAAGAATGAACACCCATGAACATGTCTAAAGGAAGAGCATAATTCACAAGATATTTCAGTTTCATTCAGTTGTATTTTATAGAAGGGCTTTGCCGCTTGTGCCTGTACTGCTTTTAAATCCCTTTTAGAACACATACAACATACAACTGATGATCTAAATAGGTTGATTGACACATTTTCAATTATCTTGATAGACTCTCAACCTGCCCCACAAGAGCAACAAACACTTAGAAGATAAATCAATCAATTGCATTCATTCACTGGTTTGCCATGACCCGTCTATGTGCCAGCAGATGGGACAATGTGAAGAGTCTAGTTGCATGAGAAGCTCACTGCACTGTCAACACAACCTACCAACAGCTGAATACACATTCCTCACATCACCAACACCAAGAAGTGTTATTTTGGTATGATGGATTGAATGAACATTGATCCCACCAACCTGAGCAGTGAACACTTCTGAGCCTGGCTGTAGCTCAAAGCATGACGCATCAACGCCACCTACTGACAGCCTGACATACTGCATGGAAACACAGTTGTGAGACAAAAACAGTAATTTAATTTAATAATTATTTTTAATTTATCTGGTACAAGCTATGCAACAATGATTTAATAAAATAAAAATAACTCTTTAAGAAATAAAATATCCTATGGGTATACCCAACCCCATGAAACAATGTAGTACAATGTTATCTTCACATATATAAAAAAAAAGAGATAAATGTTTTTAAATTCAATCCAATGTAATCCTAGTGTACACTGTATGTGCCTAAACAAACTTAACATAAAAATAGTCTTTCCACAAATAAAAACTATTAACATCTTACTTTAATTACTTTTACATATAATAAATTATAACTTATACAAGTTTAAAAAAAACTGCAGTCTTCTGTGATCTGTTAAAACACATAAATGTATAATTATTTGGCAAACTAACGAGCACCATCAGTGTTTACTTCACAGCGAGTGGTGAGGTGATTTACTAACAAAACAAATTATTTCAATTTAATTTGAATGGGCAGGGTTTGGTAATTTTACCAACTTACTTCCACAGGAACCACAACACACATGTCTGGATATGTGATGTTCAGAGACAACGTTCAAGGCAATCAATAATTTATTAATACACAATAGAAGAAAGAAAGAAAGAAATGGACAATACAAATATGGGAAATATAGTTTTAAATATAGTTTTGTTATAGTACAAAGACTGACTAAAATAATATGTGATCATTTGGAAATATTGTATATATCCTGTGCTGCAAAGAAATGTTGCTTAAAGCTTCTCATCAGACAACTAGTTGTTTCTCACAAGCAATTCTAGAACCAATCCAATCTACAGTCCCTTTAAAGCGGTGGGAATTCAAACTAAGGGCATTTGTATGTCTGGTGTTAAAACTCTGCTCCAGATTCCCCCTGAGCAGTGAAGTAGGCATTTACCAGGCAAATATTTACTGAGAAGAATTCTTACTTCTTAGCAAGGCCTTCTAAGCCAGCTCCTGTATATTTAGCTGGCTAACATGTATGTGGTTGTAGGGCTGTTTGTATAGAATTTAATGCTGGCCAAGTGCACACCCTGTAAACACCAACCAATGGACAGCGCATGGAAGAGACGATCATGTTACACATTGACAGACACAGTGGTCAACAGTATGCAGTCACAAATGCTGTACACTCACATGTTTAAGTTGTAATGTTGGTTTCCCCATTGTTTATAGAATAGACCAAGAAAGTTGGAATTAATCAGGATTTAAAAAAACAGATCCAAAATTAAAGGATTAGTGATTTTAGACAAAGGGATAATTGTTAAAAAGGGGGGGGGATCATTACACAGACCAGCTCTGACTTTGATGACATGTCTGATGTACCCTTCCTCCCCGAGAGCAGCAGAACATCTACCAGAAAAAAGCTGTTTAGCAGGCCTCAATCAACTTTCCCAAGTCACTTTATTTTTTTTGACGTATAAAAGATGGTAAAGTTGAGCAGTTTCAGGGCTGTCACACCCAGAGAAATAAAACCAAACTGAATCTAAAAACATGTAAATGTGATCAGCTAAGACCAAATCCTTGATGACAGAAATAATGTTGTTAGATGTGTAGCACCTCAGCGGTGGACAATGACTAACATGTTTCATGACAGATGGGCATACACTTCATGTCCTTATAGTGTTCAGCCCTCTTTTACAACAACACAAATAGCTGCTTCATTTGGCATGTTTAAACCCAAAAAAAAAAAAACAGCTTCAAGTTTAAAAAAAATCCATAATGTCGACACAAATACACATTTAGCAGTTCTGTACATGATACTCAACTGTTTTTGGTTTGGTTAGGGTATAAAAATCATCAAGTGATAACAGACTACAGTGTCCCATAGGAGTGGAAGAAAGTCATTCCCACCAGATTCTTACTGTTACATTAACCTATTTAAAACAGGATTTTGGCTTTCTTTGAAAACTAGGGTAGTCACAATGATTTATGATATATTATGTATATTATGTGTTTTAGTGTAGAATTAGATATTTTCAAAATAAAGCACCTCTAGGAGCTCTCTGATCCATGTTTCAGTTCTTAGGTCTTTGCTGTGGATTACCTTGTCTGTTTCTTTTCCAAAGGTCTCTTCATGTGGTGCCAAATAGTGCTTTCAACAGTGAAAAAACACCTGCAGCATTTAAGAAACCCCTTTAATGTTTCTCAGTGATTTTCCGTTCTCCTCTCTCTCTAGTGTATCTGTATTTCGTACAGATGAAGTTCTGATTTCCTTCAGCTTTTATCAATCTCTATAAATTCCAGCCAATATTCCCCCCACCCCCTTTTGCCCCGACCCCTTTCTAGAGCAAAGCCACCTTTTTCCCAGGAATTAATCTCACCTCCTGTTTTCTCTCTCTCTTCCTCATCCACTCCTCTGTACTCCCTGTCCTCTCAGCTAAGTGCCCGTTTCTGTTCATCTTGCAGAAACGCCTGTTTCTCCATCAGTTTTCTGAACAGTCCTTGCCTGTTGCCTAGCAGTTCTGTGTGCTGGCCACACTCTGCTATACGCCGCTGGTCCAGTACAGCAACTGAGTTTGCATTCTGGATGGTGGACAGACGGTGAGCGATGATCACAACTGTCCTCCCTGTGGAGTGGGTAAGAGAGGCAGGGAATAATAAGTCAAGAAAAACAAAGTGTGCCAGTAGAAGCAGAACTGAAGCTTTATTCTGAAAAATGTTGACTGGGAGAGACAGAAAAGACCTACCTTCCATCAGACGCTCCAAGGCCTCCTGGACCAAGAACTCATTCTCAGCATCCAATGCACTAAGGAAACATGGTTGTTTAGGGTTTCCTTCAACAATACGACCTAAGATGCATCTCTAACCAACACAATAAAAAACTGTTTCTGAAGACACTATTACCATCATCATAATTTTCAAAAATATCCACAGTGCTTTGCAGTCGAGTAAATAAAACCAGAAAGGATAAAGATAGTGAAAGTATTGTAGGTAAAGAAGTTTTGTGAGCGGATTTCAACAACAACTCTTTAGTATCAGTCTTTCTCACCTGGTAGCTTCGTCTAACAGCAGGATCTTAGGATTCTGTGGAGAGAGAACACAAATAGTGTTGATTGTGTAGGTTTCACAGAAAAAAAGCAAAGCTGAGAAAATCCTGGGTCAACTTGACATTTTAAAGTTATTTTGTGGTTCAGTGAATATGATGTTTAGATCAATGACTAGAAAAGGAAGTCCTGGTTAATGGATAGCAAATGGCATGTGCAGGTGGTTATTACCAGAGTTGTGCTTTGTCCTGATGTAGATAAACAGTAGTGACGTTAATGCGTGAATGTATTGACGACATGAACCAATTTGGAATGGAGCTTTGAATCGGAGCTTGATTCGTTTTGTGATAATCGTATGACCAGTGACATCCAAAGCTTCGTTTCACGCACCCCTATGTGACTGCTTCGGAGTTGAATTCAAAGCCTTAAAGTTGCACAACACGGGGCGCGCCCTTGTGGGTTGTTGCAATAGGAGAGTCAACAGAGTCAGGAAAGTTAGTGAATAGAGAGATTATTATACCGATTAATATAGTGAGTAGAGAGTTCGTAGAAAGTGTATAGCCAGTAGAAAGTTTGTAGCCTAGAAGGTTCATAGCAGGAAGAGGGTTTATAGTAGAGAGTTTATTGCAAGTACGTTTATAGCGAGTAGAGAGTGTGTAAAAGAGAGTTTATAGTGAGTCATTTGTATGTAACAGTGGAAAAAGTTCTAATTCTGAATAAAAATGACATTTAATTTCTATTCCCACAAACACTTGTCACCAAGCACAATAATATCCCCCTGACCTGTCCACAAGCACCGTTATTGTCCATAAGAACCATCACTGTTTGTTTACTGTCAGAAGCACTTTCACTGTCCCAAAGTGTCCCAAATGTCGCTGTCACTGTCATAGCAATACCAATACCAATCAATTGACCCAAATTATTTCTATAAACACCACACTGGCAGTAGACTTAGATTAGATTGCTCAAATAGCCTAGGCCTTCTTTACTGCCTATCTCACCTATTTGGCTGAGGAGACAATGCTGCTCTAGGCTACGTACTCAATATAATCACAGAAATGTGTGTGCAATGTGCAATGTGTTCTTCAGTCATTTCCCTTCCTTTTGATTGAATTGAATTGATGCATTTGTTTATAAACACAACCAAAATTTTGTAGAGTAGGCAATTACATTTTTATTTATGCAAGGTCCCAAATAGGCTTAGTTATTTAATGTCAATCATTTATTTATCCTTGAATTCATACTCAAAATGTATTCATCTTCGACTCAAAAACATTCATGGCTACAGTTTGTGACACATTGCTATCCTTCCTTTCACCACCAGATGTCCTTATTAGAGTTCTGAAGCTTTGAGTACTGAACCTCTTTTTCACTGGTTCAGAAAGCTTCAGTTCACCATCACTAATAAACAATAAAATGACCAAGTTGTTGTACTTACTTTGAGCATAGCTCTGGCTATTGCTATCCTCTGCTTCTGACCACCTGAGAAACAAACACAAGTGAACCATGTAGACACATAAAGGCTACTTCTAAATAGGCCCTCTGTTTCAGCTGTATGCACGGAGCCATGATAGTTAAGAGTGTATTTTAAAAGCTTTTAATTTTCTGAATAGAAAAATAATAACTGACCATAACTCTGCTATGTGACAAAATATGAATACAAAAACAACTAAAATAAATGTCTTGAATTTTCTTACTTTTTATGTATAAAACACAGCAAATTAAGCATAACATTTTATATGAAAGCATTATTGAGTTTAAATAATTCTTGAAAAGAAAAAAAAACATATATTATATTCATAACCATGTGAAAGTAAATACCAGATAAAAATGTGTCAACGGCTCATATAAAACAAATATCTTCCTTAGTATTTTCAGCCCTTCCAACTGCTTTCTTGCATTCACAGTGAAGTAGATGTTGATGATAACTCTGTGGTGTCTCTGCCTCAGTTTCTCACCTGACAACAGCACTCCCTTCTCCCCCACTATGGTGTTAAAGCCCTTAGGAAAGGTCTGGATGAAATTAAAGGCGTTGGCCACTCTGGCTGCCCTGTAGATGTCCTCTGTGGTCACAGCTTCTGGGTCCACTGCACCGTAGGCTATATTATCTCTTATAGAGCAAGAAAACAGCACGGGCTCCTGGGAGAGAGGCGAGAAGACAAGCTTCACTCAAGGGCTCTCAATATTTTGGGCCAATTACAGTTAATGGAAATGCACAGAATGCATGTTTGTCTGCTCAGATTATGTGTGTGCTGTGAGATATATTGTATAAGAACATGTTAAAGATTCATTTATTACCTGGCTGACAGTTCCAATGTGACTCCTGAGCCAATAGGGATTCAGATCTCTGATGTCATGACCATCTATGGTGATGATACCTGGAGAAAATGGGTTATTCTTAGAGGTTAAACAGCCATCTGACAGTGGCTTGTACTCTTAAAGTGTTCATATTATGCTCATTTTCAGGTTCATAATTGTATTTAGAGGTTGTGTCAGAATAGGTTTATGTTGTTTAATTTTCAAAAAACACTTTTTGTTGTACTGCACATTGCTGCAGTTCCTTATTCCACTCTGTTTTAGCTACAGAGTGAGGCATTGCACTTCTGTTCTGTCTTTGTTGGGAGTCACAAATGAGCAGTAGCTAGGTAAGGACTACCCAGTCAGAAGCAGAGCATGAGGGTGTGCCGTGCTAGCAGCTAGGCGAGCATCATTATAACGTGTGTTACAAAGTGATGCACGTTTGTAACGGACGTAAAGGCTGGACTACAATAGGGCTGTTTGGAGCGGTTTGTGTTTTCTGGTGGAGATGGTAAGTCCCTTTGGGGTGGACTTTTGGCTTTTTCACTTTGTAGACCTATAATGTGCAAAAAATATATATAAGACAATAAAGGAAAAGGAAAAAGCCAAAAAACATAATATGAGAACTTTAAGTTTGCCATCATCAGAGTTTCTCAGATTTCTAATGAGTCTGATTGCTTATTAGACTGGACGAGCTCGCTCTCACCAGCATCAGTGTCGTACAGCCTGAGGAGCAGAGAGACAAGGGTTGATTTTCCAGAGCCACTGGGTCCCACCACAGCCATGATGGTACCAGCTGGGACCAGCAGACTGAGGTTCTGGAAAATAGGAGCCTCCTTACGGGTCGGGTAGGCAAAGGAGATTTCAGAGAACTCCAATCGACCCTTCAGCTGGTCTGAAGGAAGCATGAGGCCTTCTGTGGGGAGGAGCAGAGGAAATCAGACACAAAGATAGAACCATTACTTGTGTTTGTTTAACTTACTGGATTGGTTTATTACAGTAAATGAGAAGATATAAAATAAATGAACAAGGAAATTTAGAGCAAAAACAGAACTAGATTATTTTGTTACAACTTAAAATGTAAATTATACATTGTGTTTATTAACTGACTGGGCTGTTTTCCATCTGCTGACCTCTGTTTTGCAATAACAAATAAAAATCTGCAACATTTTCAAGCAAGCAGTGAGTCTTTCAAATCAGTTATACATAGTAGTTACAGATGTAACGTCTGACAGCAAATTACCATGTAGAAGTAACATCTAGTTACACAAAGAGAAAATTGTGACTATATATGTGAAATTCCCTGTTATGCACTTCTCTGTAGCAGTCAAGATCTAAGAAACAAAACTTATTTACAATTCTGAAACAATTGTATTAAAAACCTTCTGTTTTCTAGACATATCAATAATTCCAAGAACTTAATAATAGGTTTACAGGACAAAGTGTGTACTCATTGATGTAGTGCGTGCGTTTGTGAGTGTCTGCTGACCATTTAGAGGAAATTTAGGCTTTCTGTCCAGCAGCTCCCAAAGTCTGGCTCCTGCTCCAAAACCCTTCATCAGCTCAGAGTAAAATGAACTCAGACCTACACATCAAACAGTAAAACACTGAGCCAAAAGCCATCACACACACAGTACGTAGGATGTAAACAATACAGATAAGGAGGTTCACATAATAGGAAAGTACACCTTACCTGCAATACTGATGCCCACCCAGAAGGTGTACATGAGGAACGATGAGAGCTCTCCCACAGTCATGTGCTGGCTGGCCATCAGAAGCCCTCCTTTGTACAGCACTGACAGGATCATGATGTTACCACTGAGACCAGTCTGAAAGACACATGACCACAAACACAAACCTTTGGTTATTTGATTACTGCAACATCTGGCATCACTACTATTCCATAAAACAGCACTGATTATACTGATTACTGCCCATTTGGGAACCTGCTGGATAAGCTAACTGGGCTCTCTCTTGATATCTGAACTACAGATCACTGAGCGTGAAATTATTATTTATCAAAGAAACAGACTGTGGGTAGGATATGCAGGGATAATTACCCTATTTACAATGCTTTGGGACCTGCATTTTCCTTTTCTTCTTAATTTGCTGTGTTCAGGATGTTTATGGGCTATAACAGACCCCAAGGTGTGCAGCCCGTTCACATCGCTGTGTTTGTCCTACATTTACTTCACCAACACATGCACATATACAGGGACAGGATGAAGCTCTGCATTCACACAAATTACAGCAATGTAACACCTTCCTGCAGGGTTGTGCAGAGGTGTGTGTGTATTTATCTATGCTTTAGGACGTAATCATGATGAAACAATCAGAAAATAACATTTTATTCCTCTCATTCACAGCTTTGTCCTCTCTAACATCGCTACCTCTCTTCATTGACTATCTAGCTTACATTCACTCTCTTATAGTCTGATTAACAGGTAAATAGATTTTCTGAAAACTGACAGGTCAATCTTTTTGGTGGGGTAAAGTGAATGCAACACCGCCCCCGCTGATCCAATTTACGGGCCAATCTCCCGCTCTATTGTCCCCCTCACTCGCAAACAAGACCCTGTGGTACTTGCTCTTTCACTAAGGACTCATTCCCTACCCGAGGTGGGCACTCCCTCGGTTTCCTGCTGAGAACCATGGCCTCAGATTTAGAGGTGCTGAACCTCATCCCAGCGGCTTCACACTCGGCTGCGAACCGATCCAGTGAGTGCTGACGGTCACGGACCGATGGCACCATCATGACCACATCATCTGCAAAAAGCAGCGATGAGATCCCGAGCCCACCGAACTGCAAACCCACCCCCGTGTTTAAACAGCTTGTTTGTCGTTGGTGTGTATTTACACTCCAACAACAAATTCTGCTACTGTACGTATACCTTAAAGATATGAAGAGAAGAACTTGCTTTGAGAGCTGGAAGTAAAGTTGTGTTGACTTGTTTCAACACTGTCTTAACCTTTTAAAGCACACAGGTGGGTTTATGTATTCTCTGACTTTGCACAGAGGATTGGATAATCTTTTTTTTTTTTTATATAATGGTGAAACGTCCATCCTATACAGACATGTCAGGTTCTGTGGTTTTGTGACCTGAAATACAGGGGGCAAAAAAGGAGAAGCCTCCCTGCAATAGTTGATTTCCTAACTGTGGATTTACTTTGCTTCACTGACAGGAAACACACACACATACACACACACACACACACACACTTACCACTCCAAAGAAGCCAGCTCGTAAAACAGCCTCCTTC
Organism: Percina caprodes; assembly: GCA_013375575.1. Lineage (NCBI taxonomy): Eukaryota > Metazoa > Chordata > Actinopteri > Perciformes > Percidae > Percina > Percina caprodes. Next base: position 454,852 of record JABXJD010000085.1, on the reverse strand, counting down.
CTGGCCAAGCTGAGGACCAGGTCTGTCTTCTGTGTGTATGTGTTGACCTCTGACAGCTCTTTACCAAAAGCCCTGACCGTCCGTATGTTGCTGATACGCTCCTCTGCCAACTACACACACACACACATGCAAATCATTTTATTACAACTTTATCTATTATCAATTTAGCAAATTGACTATCTGAAATATAATTAAGCCACCACAGGCAGTGTGGCATTCATATCAGATATACACAAGACACTGGGCTTATTGACACAACAAATTTGCAATCATACAGCGAGGGAAAAAAGTATTTGATCCCCTGCTGATTTTTTACATTTGCCCACTGACAAAGAAAAAAGAAAGAAAGAGACAGAATAACAAAAAAATCCAGAAAAACACATTTAAATTGATTTGCATTTTAATGAGGAAAATATGTATTTGACCCCTCTGCAAAACATGACTTAGTACTTGATGGCAAAACCCTTGTTCGCAATCAGAGGTCAGACGTTTCTTGTAGTTGGCCACCAGGTTTGCACACATCTCAGGAGGGATTTTGTCCCACTCCTCTTTGCAGATCTTCTCCAAGTCATTAAGGTTTTGAGGCTGACGTTTGGCAACTCGAACCTTCAGCTCCCTCCACAGATTTTCTATGGGATTAAGGTCTGGAGACTGTCATTTGTCCTCTGAATCATTCAGATGTTCATTGGCAAACTTCAGATGAGCATGTACAGTACATGTGCTTTCTTGAGCAGGGGGACCTTGCGGGCGCAGCAGGATTTCAGTCCTTCACGGCGTAGTGTGTTACCAATTGTTTTCTTGGTGACTATGGTCCCATCCCTTGAGATCATTGACAAGATCCTCCCATGTAGTTCTGGGCTGATTCCTCACTGTTCTCATGATCATAGCAACTCCCCGAGGTGAGATCTTGCATGGAGCCCCAGGCCGAGGGAGATTGACAGTTCTTTTGTGTTTCTTCCATTTGCGAATAATAGCACCAACTGTTGTCACCTGCTCACCAAGCTGCTTGGCAATGGTCTTGTAGCCCATTCCAGACTCATGTAGGTCTACAATCTTGTCCCTGACATCCTTGGAGAGCTCTTTGGTCTTGGCCATGGTGGAGAGTTTGGAATGTGATTGATTGCTTGCTTCTGTGGACAGGTGTCTTTTATACAGGTCACAAAATGAGATTAAGAGCACTCCCTTTAAGAGAGCTCCTAATCTCAGCTTGTTACCTGTATAAAAGACACCTGGGACCCAGAAATCTTTCTGATTGAGAGGGGGTCAAATACTTATTTCCCTCATTAAAATGCAAATCAATTTATAACATTTTTTACATGCGTTTTTCTGGATTTTCATGTTGTTATTCTGTCTCTCACTGTTGCAAATAAATCTACCATTAAAATTATAGACTGATAATTTCTTTGTCAGTGGGAAAATGTACAAAATCAGCAGGGGATCAAATACTTTTTTCCCCCCTCACTGTATTTAGTCAACCACATCCTTAAATAATGTTTTATTAATTCCTGCTGCTGAACAGCTTGGCAACTTCTAATATCGAAAATGTAACTATGAAACAAATAAATGCACACAAAAAAAACAACTAATGCACAAAGTTCAAACTATTTAATTTTGATCCGTGTTTTTCTGTTCACTGTACCTGTGTAGCTTGTGCAAGTGCATCCTGTGTGCATTTGGAGATGGAGCGAAGGTATCTGCCATAAACTACAGCAAGACCGGCCACAGGAGGAACAACCAGCAACACAAAGCATGCAAGACTGGGGGAGACATAGAACTAGAAGGGGAGAAAGAGAAAAGGAAAAAAAACAATTAATGGAAATAAAAGAGTAGAAAAGAAAGGAGATGGAGAGGGTGGATGCAAAGGAGAGAGACAGAAAAACATTCACACTAATTGGCTGTAATTCGTAATTACAGGAATTATGTCCATTCATTACCTTGAACCAGGAAATCACTTGACTTTCTTGTATGGACAAATTGTTTGTCATAAGCATGTGTTAGGTAGACACCCTAACAAAAAAAAAGTTGAGACTGGTGACAGAATGTGGTCAGATGACACACACGCACCCACACGTTTTCTTTGTACCTCACAAGAAGTATATTTGGAAACTTGTTTCCCAACAGTCCTTTAGTCTCCTTTAGAAAATCCTAACTACTTCCTTGTACTGAACAACACTGTTCACGCACACACCTTACTCAGTTGTTAAATAACTAGTGTTTTTAAAAAAGTCAGACTTACAGTTTCCTTAGTTTGCAATAATAGTGTTCAATCTAAAAGTATTTCAGACAAATCAGTAATAAAATACGCATTTATTTAAAAACATAAATATATTATAAAGGATACCTGCTGGTTCCTTACCTATGCTGACCAACCACAGCGGACCACTCTGAGGGACATACTCACCATCATACTGACACCAGCAGCTGCCTGGGCGACGGCTCTCAGCCCGTCTGACAGGTTGTCAGTGATCGAGCGCCCCACCACGGTGGTGTCAGCAGAGAGGCGGTTGATAAGCTCGCCGGTCCTATTGTTGTCAAAAAATGCCACTTCCTGTCTGAGGATGGAGGAGAAGACGGCGGCACGGAGATTACGAACAATCTGTTGGCCTGAAGCAAGAAAAGAAATAAGTGGGGAGAATAGAGATAGGAGAATTTTGCAATGAGACAGTCACTTGATTCATTGATTGGTTATTAATCACAAAATGAAACAATTCCATCTTTGGTAAGTAAATCATCCAAGCCATTCAATAGATTCAGAGTACTGTTTGCCATTAAGAAATAATTACAGCCACAACATTTTCCTGCTTGTGTACAGAATAAACAAACAAGATAGATAATGTTAATCAGTGATGTTTAGAGGTGCGTGTGTGTGTATTTGTTAAACTTTGGACTGAGCCAGGCTGGCTGTTTCCCCTTATTCCAGTATGCTAAGCTAAACTAACCATCTCCTGGCTCTAGCTTTATATTTAACACACAGAAATGAAAGTGGTATTTATCTTCTCCTCTATCTTGTAAATACTGTAAATATTCCTCATCAGTCATTCACAGTATTTGGTACTAAGACACTGGAAGTTGGTATTGTTTCCTATACTTTATAATGCACACTAAAGCAAAAATGCAGACCTGGAAGAGAGGTACATATATTCCTCACAATCCACTCATTAATGCAGACATTTGTGAGTTTGTGTTTAGTGTTGGCTGTATGGACTGTGAAGTGACCATCTCATTTCATCTCACCTGAAGTCTGCATGAGGTAGACTCTGGCAGCATTGGCTGCCCCACCACACAGGAACACTCCCGTCAGCATGATACATAATGATGTCAGGGAGGCTGCCATTGTCTCTGTGTCTGTTCCAGTGGTGTAAATGGTGTCAATCACTTTACCCAGGAGGAATGGAGCTGACATGGTTACTGCACTGGAGACAGTTAGGAACCCTAAAGCAGCTGATGTGGATACAAGGAAAACACAACAAGAAAAATTGTTTTATTTAAACAAATAACAGTATAAAACAAAACCAAAGGCTACAATTATTTAAAGGATGCTTTCTCTTTCATGTTTTAAAGGGGCTATCCAGTAAAACCTGATGGATCCTTGAGATTGTTTTTCAAACCTGAACACTGTTTTAAAAAGAGCTTTCCAAATTAACATCATAAACAGGTGAGAGTAGCAGAGCAGCCTTTACCAGGTAATGAGGAATAGAATTTGACTTAATGTAAAAGTTTCCAATCTGGTAGAACCTGTCTCCAACTGAAGTCAGAGCAGGCTACAATGCAACTCACAGCCACTGAAGACACATATGGGAGGCAGTCTTGAGTGTCCCCTACAGTGTTCCCTAACATAAAATGCTGTAATATACGAGACCAGCTTGAACAAGCAGAAATATTGAGAAATATTTTCCTGTGTGGATTAAATAAAAATCTTCCTCCTCTGTGTTAATGGAAAATTATGCTGCAGGAAGGTAGTTGTGTGTGCACATTACCTCCTATAATTAGGCGAGGCGCCAGATAACACATGCAGTAAAGGAAAATTAGATACTATCTAACCACTGCATATTGGACTGACTACTGTATATACAGCATTCATCAGACAAAAATCGTGCATTTTCCTACAGAGGGAAATAAAATCATCTTAATTTAACATTTTGACACCATTTGTTATCCTCTCATCAGGGATACATCTAAACACTAGACCATAACGAGTAGAGTTACTATTGGAGATGTGTTGTGGGTGGATAGACTTTTTGTCATAGATATGGTGAAGCAAGAGGACAGATAAATAAGGGGGTTTTCAGTATGCACACAGCTTACCTGCCAGTCTCCATCTCTCCGGGTGAGCAAGTTGCAAAATCCTTTTAACATCCTCCAGGGGAACCGTGGTCGGTGTCTGATCCCTGTCCGTGTCCGTCTGGGTCTTCGCTGGTCCGGCTGGTGTAGGTGTAGAGGTGGCCGAAGAGCTGGCAAACGCAACAGGTGTGTGTGTGACTGTCCGTGCTCCGCCTGTCGGTGTGTGTGAATGGAGTATGGAAAGACCCCGACGTGGACTGCAGGACAGGACAGACATGAGGGGCCCGGGTGAGCAGAAAGGGAAGGCAGGTGTCGGAAGAACTGATGACTTGACCCAGGTCGACGGTCTCTTCCTGCGGAAGGCAGCGGAGAGAGTCAGACGGTGCTCCAGCCACAGCATCCTCGGCTGTGGTAGCTTGAGTTTGGACAAATGCACTCCATGTGGGCACCTTGGCATGCGAATTAAAAGCAGCATCGTCTGAGCTAAAATTAAAAATATATATGTTTGTTACTTAGTGGTCAGTCAGATTCAGAAAACGATGGTGTCGAGGCGTTTCTTGTTAAGTCAGTCCACTAAGAGAAACATTAGTCCCATAGCCCGGTAGGTCAAAGCACCGCATCCATAGCCGAACAGTTGAAGAGGTTTATGCCGCTACATTACCGAGTTTAGACGGTTATTGTCAGTTTTATCTGCGTCTGACAGCCGCCGTAACACAGTTTATCTCTTATCACAGAACAGCTAACTACACCCTGCCTGTCACTGTCATCTGTCGCTGAATATCTGGGTGGCAGGCGGGTGAAGTGGAAACACAAGCTGCCGAAGATTGGCTAACACCAAATCCACATTGAGATTTGCACCTTAACAAACTGGGAATATTCTAAAAGTGTAGAAACAAGAAAGGTGACCCTGGTTTGGTTCTTATGTACATCCGATTCCTCCTCCTCCTCCTCCTCCTCGACAAACGAATCCAATGGCTGACGGTATAAAGCAAACTTTCCCAGGCATAACCAAACACACACAGATCATTAAATCCCTAGCCGTGTTTTGTAAATGAGTTGTGAACGGTTCCAAAACAAAACATAACATTGGTACTCAAAGAAGAAAAGTCTATATTTGATTTTATCTAGTTCATACAGACATTCATGCCTAAGAATAAGGTGACATGGGATAACGTTATTAGCTAACTAATTTATTTCTTTTGACGAACAGAGTTGAAATGAACTGCTGAATTAATTATTTATTAATAATCATTACTATTATTTTCAATTATTATTTTAACAGTCTGTGATTTAAAACATAAAAAAAAAAAAATGTCAACCTGTGTTAGATCCTTTAACCTGTGTTAATGAGCCAAACGTTGGCAGACTCATTAAATCGTCTTTCGACTACTTCTGCCTGGCCGGCAGGGTAAGAGTTGAAAGTTCGTCTACATCTGAAGCAACAGCAGACACGTGCAGGTTAAAAAGCGGTAAGCCTAATAAACTAAGTAAACACACGTTCATGTAACTATCCTTTAACAAGGAACATTGAAGCGAAGTGATGGTTTGTGTACCTGCAAAGTAGATGCAGCTACAGTATTAGCATAGTCTACATACTTAGCACATGTTATGTAGCTAGTTGTCGTTAGCTATAAAGTATGTTAGTTTGTAGAGGATGACGTTATCAGACAGACGAACAGATCTGAAAATTCAAAATTCTTTGCCTTTGCTTTTAACTTGAATCAATCTTGTGTTGAAAATGGGTTGGTCGTATGCGTGGGGCTCAGGGCTTGCACTAGAATGAGAACAAAATATACGAATACCTAAAAAAGATACAAATGTGTGGTGGGTGGTTTTTGGTTGCATTGGTCTCTCTGTGGAACTCACTTTTTTCACAGGCTTCATTACTCTGTGTGTGTGTGTGTGTGTGTGTGTGTGTGTGTGTGTGTGTGTGTGTGTGTGTGTGTGTGTGTGTGTTCTTGAATGTGTGTGTGGATTCTCTACTGTCCTGGGTGGCTGTTACATGGCTTTTAATGTGAGCACCACCAGTTTCCATGTCATATACTGTAAAGGGAGATTTCCTCACCCTCTTCGTTAGTCTTAACCATGTAGTTTGTCACTGTTAAAATAAATACTTCCATCCCCTCTCTTCAGGTGTATGCAGCAGTAGCACTGGCTGCAGCGATGGCTGCGATCTACTCCGGGATCCATCTGAAACTCAAGAGTCCTCAGACTTCATGGGAGGACAAGTTAAAGCTTGCACGTTTTGCCTGGATCTCCCCTCAGTGCCTGCTGCCTAACAAGGAACAGGTAACGGCTGATGTTGTATAACTACATCTCAGCATTTATATAGACTGTTTATTCATGCATATTGTGTTATTACTCAACTACTTCACTACCTAGACCACTATTTGCACTAACTGTATATTGACTCTTCACTACATTTAAGCATTTATATAGACTGCCCATTCATAAATATTGCATTATAAATGATCTACATCACTAACTAGACCACAATTTGCACTTACTGTATTTTGACTCTCTATTTCATCTCAGCAGTGTTATTGACTGTATCATGTATATTGTGTTATTACCATATCACTTTGCGCCGACTTTGTAATGCCTACGTAATGTGCACTTTATGTAGCCAATTCTAGCCTGTATTCTTGTATTGTATTGACTGTGAAACTATATGTTGTCTTGCATGCCGATGCTTTTCTTGGCCAGTTCGCCATTGCAAATGAGAACCTGTTCTCAACAGCATGCCTGGTTAAATAATGGTTAACATTTTGTTTCTTTTTAAAACAAGATGCTTTTTTTCCGCCTGGAAACATAGTGTAGATGTTCTGTATTCAGTATAAGAACTAGTGCCTGCTGTAGTTTTTCCTCTGAGCTAAATACGTTTATTTTTATGTCATACATCAATAATGTATTATTTATAATGATCAATACCATTGTATGCGCTTAAATTGCAGGCAAGGGTCTTGTTGGTTATTTATTTTAACACTGTCCTTAGATATTATGTGTCCTACATCTTTTCTTCCTGAATAAAGCATTTTACTAATTTTAGCCTAGTGTTGCAGTAGTAATTATTTTTAGGATGTTATTTTAAAGGTAGGCTACTTTAGAGACTTGGATTTGGATTGGCATCAATCTTAGCGTATGTTACTGGATGTTTTAGACCAAATTTACCTTTAAGGATTTGTACAATGCTATCTTTTCCACTTGTTGATTGTTGTTCATTAGACAAATTTATGAAAAACCCTGCTATTTCAAGATGTCTGTTTAAATGAATGTAAAAGCAACATATAAATATCTATGAATTATTTGTACATGTCTATTGGCCCTTCACCACTGTAGGTGCTGTTGGACTGGTGCGCCCATGCCCTAACAGGCCGCTACAATCAGAAGGTAGAGTTTTCTCAGAATGTTCTGGAAGGACTGTGGTGTTACCTTGACGATCTGCTTCACAGCCGGAAGCTCCACACTCTTCTCAAGCAGGGCAAGACCATCAGCGTGAGGCTCAACATGGCACAGGTGTGCTGGCAATATTTCCATAAAAACGCCACCACAAATGTAGAGTGGTGTTTGTAATGCAGCAAAACTGATTTATTTTTTTTAATTATTTTTGTGACTTTCTGATGCATACACACATTACACTCGTGCTTTGGCTCTTCATCCTCTAAAAAACAAAGAGGCTTCTATATGAAGATTTACTGACACCTCTTTTTCTGTTTCCTTTTAGCTGCTGCTTGACCGTCTCCAGGAGTGTGCACGTGTTGGCTCAAAGTCTTTGGTGTGTATGTCCACCATACTGAGTGTGTGTCAGGGCCTTCTCTCATCTCCTGCACTCTCATCTGTCTTTACCACCAAGTATGAACTCATTGCCGATCTCCTGGCTAAGCTTTGCTCTCTGGCGTGCCGTGAGCTACAACAGCCATTGGTCACAGAACCCCTAATGACTGAGTCTGTCACAAGTCAAGATGAGATGATTACTAGCGATTTGGACAGTACCCAAATTGACCCGATCATTGAAAGTCCTTCAGATCTGCCAGAGTTGGCTGCAAATAAGTCCCCTCTAAAGCCAAAGGAAAAGCTCCGTGCAGCTAATTTGTTTGAGGTGTTGCTTCAGGTGCTGTCATGTTATTTGTCAGTTCAGAGACAACAAGCCAATCCTAATAGAGTCTTTACTATGGTAGCCAACCAGCTGATCCAACCTTTAGTACTACTCAGACACCTGCTGACTTCTGGGGAATTTGCGCCCTCTCACGTACATCTGCGCCTCCGTCAGCAGCTGTCCAGAGACATCCGCATTAAGATAGACTCCATACTTCACTTAGCTCTTTTCCCTTCTGAGCATCTGACCTACTACAAGGAGGAGCTCCTTCCATCTAAAGAGGATTCTGGGAAACGTGGTCTTGGAGGGGCAAAAGGCCCCTTGAAGCCAGTCAGTGTCATACTTTCCAAACTGAGTGCTCAGGGCTACTGTGAGGTGCGTCTGCACTACACTGTGAAGTCCAACACATTGTCTCTGCTGTTTAAGTTCTTTCTGGAAAGCTATGGAAAAGGGAGAGGAGAAGGTGAGGAAGTGCACAGGATGCTGTGTTTTTATTTCCTCATCAGATTGGTCCCAGCCTTGGACGTATGTCTTGATGAACTCTCATCTGCCAAAGCAGACCAGCCAGTCTCTGTGTCCCCTGGGCAGAAGTCTCCCCCAGCATCCCTCTGTTTCCCAGAGAGCTGGAGCCTGGCTCTGCTGGCTGTGGAGTCCCTGCTAAGCCAGGCGCTGTCAGCTGATATTTACAATGTAGCAGCAGACAGGATCAGACATGGAGAGGTCCAACTCAAATTTTACAGAACTCTGGGACAAATGCTCATTAACCACGCCCAGTCAAGGTATAAAACAATTCTTAATGTATTTTCACTTATTGTCTGTTAAAGTTTTGTTTTTTAAATTTAAAATAATTGTAAAAACTTTTCCTGTCTTGTCCCTTAGCATCCCAGCATGGTACCGCTGTTTAAAGGTGCTGCTGAGTCTCAACCATCTGATTCTTGAACCAGACCTGGACCAGCTGTCATCTTCAGCCTGGGTTAACTCTGAATGCATGGAAGCACGAGTCCAACGGGCCAGACAGGTCTTGACCTAAATCCTGCAAAATAATTCAACAGAATAAAAACTTGCAAATGCAGAATTTAAAGTGGTAACATGTGTAAGAGATTAGTTTTGACTGATACAAAATGTTTTTTTTTCTCCAATAGCTCTTGGCATGCAGTCTTCTCCAAACTTACACTAAGCTCCGTCAGCTGCCACGCCTCTTCTCTGAGCTCCTGTCTGTGATCTGTCAGCCAGCACTGGACAACCTCCGACCTCCTCTGCTGTCTGACGGCGTCACCGCCATGCTCAGGACTTGTCTTCTGGATACTCCCCCTTCCCAGTGCTTTGAGATCTGCTCATTGGTGTTGGAGAGCATCAGGAGATATATATTACCTGACCTGTTGAAGGAGGACAGGGAGACAGAGAAAATAGAGATTGATGGTGGAGTGGAGAATAAAGAAGAGAATGAAGAAATGAAGGTTGACCAAGAGAGAGAAGATGCATCAAGGAAGCTACTCTCCCTCAGCCAGCTGCTTCATGGTGTTTTGTTCAGTCTGAAGACTCTAGACAGTGCTTCTCCTCTTCCAATAGTCAGGCAGAGTCAGGGTTTGATGGAGGAGATGCAACAGGTAGTAAAGGAGTTACTGCTGTTGTTGACAGAGAAGAAGGCTATAAAAGCAAATATAAGTCCAGCTCCAAGGACCCCAAGGAAAGGCAAAAAGAATTTGGACCACAAAGAGTCAGAGAAGGTCTCAGAGTCTAAAATAGGAGCACTGTGGGAACAGAAGACCCAGGAGGCTGCTCTCCTTCTCAGGTACACCTTGGTGGAAGTTGACACACTCTTTAATATCCACTGCGGCAAATACACATCTCTTGACTCTGCCCAGACAGCAGCTGCAAGTAAAACTGAAGACTGTGCTTCGGTCCTAACTTGTATAGAAAGTCTCCTATCTGGTGAGATTGTGCCAGCATGTCTACAATCATCCCGCAGTCCCATGAGCTGTTTGCTGCTCAAACTCCTCACTTTGCAACAGACAAAGAAGGTTTTGTTAGATGTCCTCTTACTCTCTGAACCCAGCACTGCAGCACTGCTGAACAGGGCAGCCCAGTTTATTGTATCTAAATCGGAGATGGAGGTGGATCTGGATGGAGAGCAGGTGTGGGACGGGCAGATAGCGAGTGTGAACGCCAGCTCCTACCTTGTAGCACACTGGTATATCGTCACATCCAATTTGCCTTTGATTGCTCCCTACCTGAGCAGAGAAGATGTGGGCTGCATATCAGATGTACTTGTCAGTTCACTCCTCTGCAGTCACGCCGATGAAGGAAAGGACCGGCCGGCTGGCTGGCTGACTATCTCCCTTATATCTTCCCAACTTCTCCAAAGTGCCGTTCTTGCTGAGTTGCCTTCGCTGTTCTCTGCCACAGTTTGTTCCCTCACACAGAGGATTGTCTGTATTCTTAAGGCAGCTCATGTACTCAATGTTTCTCCTACACTCCTGAAGTTTCAGGAAAAAGGAATTGGAGTTTACACTTTGGAGAGAAATGCCGGTCAGCCTCCTCTGTCCACAATTATAGCTGAAGATATATTGGCATCCTCAAAGACTGGAGAGATGTCTGTGTTGCTGACTGACACACAGAGCAAGGAGTTGGTAAACTTACTTCAAATCTTAACAGATCTGAACCCAGATGGGATGAACTCTGAGGATCTCTCCTCTATTTTTCTCCTCCTCTTCTTCATGTTAACCTCCACCTCCAGTCAGTTGGACCAGAAGGCCACAGACCCTAGTGAATCTGGAGATGAAGCTTGCTTCCTAGTCAAGCTGCTCAGGATTCTGACTTGTCTCCTGGAGGGTAGAAACTTCCAAAGTGTTTTGAAGCTCATCCATGCTGGTACTCTGCTGCAGGCTTCTGTGTCCTCTCTCATCTGGCATAGCAACAATGGAGGATTTCGAGCCACAAGTAGCTCTGATTGGTCAGATTTAATCAAAGCAGTGCAGGGCTTCATCAGGTCTTTGGTGCAGTTGATTATAATCCGAAACAGCAGTGTTCGACTCAACTTGGAACAGTTTGCCTCCTATCTTACCAGTTTAGCAGTTGTGTCAGAGAAACCAGATCCAGGAGCATCTGTTTTGTATGTTCATCTCCTGCTGGCATCGCTGACCTCTTTCTCCCAGGCATTGACGTCTAACCTGGGGAGGAGTAAACCTATGGATCAAACTTTGACTCAAATGCTCACAAGAGCGACTGCTGCACTGGGACCAGCTGTCGAGTATGTCTTAAAGCCCCAGGCTGTCAGTCAGTCAGTCATCCAACCAGCCAGCATCCTCGGTCAAGCCTTTGTAGTAGAAGTTGTTACTGTCATGCTGCACTGTGAACTTTCCTCACTGTCAGTGGAGGATGAGAACAAACAGAATGACACCCAGCCCACCCTGAGTCACATGACCCTCTATCAGGGCTGCTGCCAGCAGATCCTTAAAGAATTAAGTTGTGCCCACAGGCCGCTGGACTTCCTGGTTTCCTCTCTCCACTTCCTGTCTGCTTTCTACAAAGCAGTAGAGAAGATGAGAGGAGAAAGGGAGAAGGAGCATGGAGAGGAGAAGAAGGAAGGAAAGGAGTTGGATGAGTTGTATATGCAGATACTGCATAATTTGCACAGACTTCTGACAGGTACATTATGAAGAACAAACATATCATCCACCTGTGCAAACAGTCTGTGTTTTTCTTTAATTTATCACCTCTGCATATTGCACATATCAACATGAGTTTACAACTTACTTTATTAAATTTATTCCATGCCAGCTGTTTTGTGTAAAAAAAAAAAAAAAAAAAAATCAACTGGTAGTGTTCTTTAAGAAAGAAGACATATTTCTCTTAAAAAAACAAAGCAATTAAAACTCTTGTCACATAGCACTTATTTTTGGCATTGTATCTAACACTTAGCTTTAGGTCACCATATTGAAATATTTTGCCCCCTCATGGTTCTGAATGGAGTGGGCAAAACATAAACATTTCTCAATATGATGCAGTCCAGTGCAACATCACTGCAAATCTCTGACGGTGTCAATCAAAATGGTATCTAACACACTTATTGTTTTATTTTCCTGGATGGAGTTTGGTATTTTAGTTACACATCATTATTCTGAATGTGACACAATTTCCATTTCGATTTCAGCTTCTTGGCTGTCTCCAAATGATGTTTGTGAACTGGAGCCAGCTGTTCAGGAGCTGCTGCGCCACCTGGTGGAGAAATGTACTACAGGCCGGTTCAACCTGATGCTGCTGCTGATCAGAGACGGACTGGACACTGGCAAGCTGAGGGCAGGAAGCTACAGGGTGAGAATGAATCCCGATAATATGCACACCTTTGTTGTATTAAATTTAGTCTAATTTCATTTTTTTCAAAAGATGTTATCACAAGCTTTACAAGAAAAGCTCTTACTTGATGGGAGGGATATTCTGCCTAGTCTCCTCCCCCCCCACCCAACAATGAATCATATATGCTGTGACATTAAATATCTAGCAAATGAACTGTTTTCTCCCTCCTCCTTTACTGTTCTCCAGGAGGTGCTATCTGCAGTTATCATCATTAAGCTGCTGTCTTGTTGTCAGTTACCTGAGCTCTGTTCTAAAGCTCTGTGGCTCATTGCACCGCAGATTATATCTGCTATGGTGGTGAGAAACACACACACACACACACACACACACACACACACACACACACACACACTGCTAAATAATTTGCTTCAGTGGGGATATAAACACATAGTCATATGTGACTCATAGACGGATAAGCACACATACAAGCCCTCCAACAAGGGCTTTTGTAATTTTTTTTACAGGAGTTGTTTCGGTCAATCCAGTAATTTTGTAATTGTCCGCAAACTAGTTATGTCAGGCTTTATACTGCATTCAGCATGTACTCTACACTGTACATGCTGAATGTTTGAAAATGGTGTTGAAAATGTCCAAACTTCAGGATTGAAGTGGTGAACAGTATTTGAAGATAAGAAGGAAATTGTATTTTCTGCCAAACTGACAGGAGGCTTAGAAACTAAAATGATTTAAACAGTTCTGTGTTAGTATATGTGTGATGTTGCGTTGTCTAGATGCCTTTTTTTACAAAGAAAGACCTTCCCACTTAGTAACGGATCAAGTTTGAAATCACTGGAATGAGGATAAACTGCGGTAGTATTTGTAAAACCCATCTTCTGAAGCTGTCTCTTGGGTTGTATTCAGATAAATGACATTGCATTAACTTTATTGTGCACTTGCTGGAATTGCTGTCAGACATTTTTATAATCTTGTGATTAAAATATATTTTTTTCATGGGCAGACAAAAGGATCAAATCTGCAAGCACAAATTTTCAGGACTTACACAGAAATGTTAAAAGTGGGACACTACCACACAGAGTGCTTTACATTATTTTCTTTGGTTACCTCAGTAATCATTTTAGTGACAGTGTCTGGAAGTACATGTGACCGTCTTGAGTGACTCAGCTGCCAAAGTTGGTCAACTGGTTTTCCATCAGGCCTGCGGGTCTAAGCAGAGAGGCAACGCAGCAACATGCTTAACCATAATACACACACACACATGCTAATAGTTGTTTAATTTTGTTTCTAACTCTTTCAATGTGCGTATCTCTCTGTGTTACAGTTCTTAGTAAAATCGTCCACTCAGGATGTCTCACTGACCCTTTCCTTTACCGTTCCTACGGTGATGTCAATGACATCACTGCTGCGCCAAGGGGAGGGGCTCATCACCAACCCACATCATGTCATCTTGGTCCTTGGAGCACTCCAGTCGATGCCCCTCGACCACTTGACCCCACCCGTTTACCAATCAGCATTCCTGGCTGTTCATGAGGCGCTGTTTGCTTTCATTCAGTGTCATCCTCAGGTATGAAGAGGCAGATGAGTGGGGGTTAATGGAGTAAGAAATGGTTGAGGAAGTAAACTTAAAGAATGAAAATGGGAAGAAATAATTTATTTTTATGACAATAATTTCCAAGGTTGTTATGTGTAGTTATATGAATTATTATTAGTGGTAATATATTTATATATTATATGCTGGGGAATGACAGGAAATTAAAGGGAGAAAGAGATGGAATGAGCAAAGGGCTGCAGGTCAGACTCGAACCCAGGCCGCTGCCAAGGATTCAGACATGGAATATCACATATTATATAACATATTTATCAAAAATGATTAGGTCTTCAAAGAAAATTATATGTAATGTTATATTGCACTAAAAAACCCTAATCCTTGTAAATAAAGTCATTCTAACTCAAGGCTGCTATTTTGAATCCCCCATTTCAAGAAAATGCCGTATGTGCCTTAAAACTCTGCTGCTGAGCCCACAGGATGCCCTAGAGGAATGTCACTTTTAAAGAAAGGATATTGGAGCTCACCAGAGTCATGCTGCAGCTGCACAAAAACCTCATAACGTCCAAATTCTCAGCTCTTACTGCTGCAAGTGCTTGTATTGCAACATTACCTATAGAGAAACATTTGACTAGAAATGTCAAACTTAAATGGGAATGCACATTCCAGCCCACACATTGCCATTTGTTTGGTTGATGTGCTGCATTTATGTTAAAATGCTGTTAATGTGATAATGTTTTAGTTACTCGCTTTCTGAAATGTTGAGTTGTTTTTTCCAGAGACAATGACATAGTGCAACTAAAACGGGGCAGCTGCATTAAAATCAGAGGGCAAAAACCACCTAACTGATATCAGATGTTTTGTTTGGACAAAAGACTGGTAAAAAAAAGAAGAGAGGGAGGGGGAGGGAAAACTAAGAGGAGAGTGGAGGCAACAAAGGAAAAGAGTACATTTATAGAGCAAGAGAGGAGAATAAAAATAAGAAGTGATAAAGAGATGAGGGAAGAAGCAGTGGACAGGGAACAAAAGACTGAGATGTAATTTGAATGCGATGCACATGGGAAGTTTCAGGAGAAAGTAGAAAACGGGAGTGAGCTGGAGAAAGGAGGTGTGATAGGGCAGAGGGAGGAGAGGTAGGGGAGCTGGCATGCAGGGCTGGTTGGCATGGAGCTGGTTTAAGTCGATGGAAACCATTACTGAGCTCCAATTAGAGCTGGTGACATCATCTCCCCTTGTTTATATTCTCTCTTTCTCTCTTCATCCCTCCCTCAGTCCACTGTAGGCCTTGAATAGAGAACAGAGAAAAAGGTGTGGACAGAAATGCAAACGTAGCTTTTGTAGGAATCCAACTTTTACCTCAGTCATTTTTTGGACGTATAAATTTAAGGCTGCTCTGTTATGACTCAAGCTGTGTAAATGATGTGATGTATTTAAAATGTTTCTACATTTAGCATCCTAATTTCCTTGTTAATTTCCCCCACAAGTCTACATTTTGCCACACTCAGTGACAATATCCAATATATTCGTTCAGTGTGTGTTTGGCAGCATACCTTTTACGTAAAGTCTTGTGCACCATTTTCTACATATTTCCCTACACATATGGTTTTTTCTTTTTGAAAAATCCAATGCCCACTAAAATTCGAATTAGAAGTCCTGAAGTGTAAACCACTCCAAAGTTACTGTATTTGAAAAGATGGAAATGGAGAAGTTGGTCTGGAAGAGTCAAATTAATTTGAATAGGCAGTAATATACTATGAAGTCAGTTGGATACTCTTATAAATAAAAACCAAGCAAGTCTTTTGAGTGTCCCAAAATACAAAATAGTTTTGTTCTACAAAATTCTACTCCAAATGTGTTTACTGTATAAATATATTTTATGACCGTATACTTCTTGTGTGTCTAGGTGATGTTGAACGCCGCTCCGTCATTCTTAAATGTCTTCTATCGTCTGGTGGCGTCCATCATGCAGGAGGGTCGGCAGAGAGGAGACAGTGAGACAGGTAACACTTAATTACAGACTATTACTTATACAATATTTTCTTTTTAAATGAATGTGGAGAAAAACACTCTTCATTGTATCATTGCAAATAAATGTTTGAATTATCCTACATGGAAAAGCAAGCAGTTGAGTGTGCTCTCTTTGAACACTTGTTTGTTTTTTAATGTCCAGACAGTGATGTGTATCTCCAGTGCTCCAGATTGATAGAGAGGATGTACTCTCACATTGCTGCTACAGCTGAGAACTTCACCACACTGTCAGCCTTCATGGTGGCCCAGTACGTCACAGAGCTGCAGAAGGTACACACACACACACACACACACACACACACACACACACACACTCACACAGTCATAGTATCCTACAAAGTCAGGTTCCTCATTCAAACCCTTCTGTCAACCCGGCTGATTTTCCACAGCTGTGAGACACATGCACGCACGCACACATGAATGGAGGATCTCAGCTGATCCTTTGATCCAGCCCAGTTTGTCTGGAAGTGTGCGTTGAGCTTGCGAGATTTAGCCGAGCAGAGTGACAGAGATGCTAACGCCCAGAAGCAGATATGGGAAGTATTTCCATCGGCCAGATTGTGAATGTTCACAAATCTGAGTTAACGGGTCCAGGATTACTGTAACTCCATGGGCTGGAATGAAACTTTAGGCTGGATGTTCCCACAGCAGTGAGTCACGTCTGGTCATTGAACACGGCTCCTCTCTGCTACCAGACTGTATTTAACATGACGCCAACCTGAGTCAGCAGTTTCCAGCAGAGTTGCACATTGAGAGCAAGACATGGAAGTACCCATCCAGACAGACAGGCAGACTAACGTTGGCAGTGGGAATTGAATGAAGTGGTATTTGGGATCTGTTGAACTCTGTGTGGGTCATCTAATAATCTTAAAATTCCATCCCTTTGTCATAACTGTTTCTAATTGCTCTAAGCCTGAACTGATCTCCAAGTGTTATTAGAACAGTGGAGCCCTTTCTATGCTGGTGTTTGTGAATTTGGGCCATTTGTCTCAATATTGGGCCATTTGTCTCAATGTTGTATATTAAAAGTTGCCATTTGATTCAAAATCCTTTTGAAAGAGTACTCTTCTTTTTTTTTTTTTATTGTATTTTATGGCCCTAACAGTCATGACAAACAAGAAATAGGTGCGTGATATAACCAAAAACTAAGTAGCAATGCTAAAAAGTAATTACAGTTCACAACCACGAGCTGTATCCTAAAACAACTGGCAGTAGAGTTATACAAAAAAGGATTTCATGTACAGTGTACCCATAATGTATCATATGTGAAATTTAACAAAGCAACTTAAGTGTAAAAATAAAAGCTTGTCAAGCTGGTGCAAAAGTGTTTGGATTGAAGACTGGATGTAAGAGAAGACAGTGACTCATCAGCCTTAAGGTGCCTCAGGGAGGACCTCAAACCCTAAACATAACTTTGGCTAGCAGCGTGCAGCTGCTGGTCTCCTGTTTTCAGGTGTCACAGAATCCGGATTTGATAACAACACCCGGTATTTGGACAGTTAGTGTACCACTAACTGTAACATTGGCAGACTCCTGATAGGTTTGTTTTCAGATAACTCATAATAGGCTGTTCTCTTCATAGTGTGAAGCCTGTAATCAGTTGAGTCAGGTTTTCTAAGCTAATCATTTAACAGAGTCGTCAGCAGAGAGCAGCCTTCATCTTTGTAACAATGTATGTCAAAGGTCTGAGGACTGTGGTCCAGCCAAATGTACAAGTCCACAGGTCATGGGTGTGTAACACCTGTCAGGGTATAAAGTAACAGAGATAAATAACCAGACACTGTTGAACCTTCTGCTGGCTTTGCAGGGTTCACTGTGAACAAAAGGTGTTGTGTGCACGTGCAAAACAACAGTAAAATATTCCTATAAAGTTAATACCACATCTACAGTAGAGAAAGTTGAAAATGGGCACAATAACAATAATGTTATATTTAATTCATCCTTTCTGATGCCCCTGAGGGGTTTAAATCCAGGTCTGTGGGCCATTCCTTTATAATGATGTTCCTGTTCCAAACCGGGGTCATTCATTGATCATCAGTCTTGTCCCTTTGTAGGCCTGCTCTTAATATTTGCATAAACATGAACTTTTTGCCAGGGCAGAGGGTGTCTGTTCTTTGATACCACTCAGATTGAGACTCATGGTTATGAAGCTGGATGTGAGACTATTGTGGCACATCATTTGTGTCTTGATAGGTGCCACACACTTTCCCTCAGGCTGTATGTAGATGGACAGTGTCATGTTGCCCATAATCAACTAAGAAATAGAAAACCGTGATCTTGTTAAAATGCTTGAGGAAAATGTGAAACAGAGATGACGAGCAATGGGTGTATGTAACGTTCGCCTATTAATAGGGAAACTAAGAAAACTGCCCTCTTATTTGCCTCTCCAGGTTACTTTGCGACCAGACGTTAAGCTGCATCTAACAGAGGGGATCTATCGGATACTGGACCTGTGTACGGAGCAGGATATTAAGTTTCTGACGGCCGGACTGCAGATGGGAGTCAGGGAGGTGTTCAATGAGCTGTACAGCAGCTACACCCACTACCACAAAGCACAGAGGCAAGGAGAGGACAAGTACACTGTCTGAACTGTCACAACAAGCGCTCTCAACCTTTAGTTTAGATTTCAATTTAATTAGATCAGAATAAATGTTCCTGCTATGGAACACTGTTTATATGTAATTTCTGCTTTTGAATGGGGACAGCTTGTGGATAACATACTAACTAACTTCTCCAGACAGTTTTTTTGTTAACAACACAGTACTGCTATACAGTAACTGGTTAATAATTGTTGCAAAGACAAAGCCATCTACAGGTGGATCACCTTGGTTACACCCTGTGGCTTAAACATACAGCACATGGCTGACTTGAGGAATAGTAGCTGTTCTCAGGAGGCACACAGGGAAACTGGGAGGACCTTCTGACACTGATGGGAGTCAATACAGGAAGTAGGCACTGTTTGAAAAGTGCTTCCTTGTCAGAAAGATTGTAACCCTGACAAATCATGTGTAAAATGTTTTTATTTTAAAATCATTTAATTGAATTATTGAAGACAATAAGGATGAGTGTGAATTATACTATACATCTTTTCTATGTTGCTGTTTGTCTTTTGTTTTTTTAAACAAAACTCAATGAATTAACCATAGATTTAACAGGTTAATGTAAATACAAATCTGTCTCAAGCCTGTTTATTTTAGTATTGTCTTTTTTTCATTCATAAATTTGGGTGCATTTTGGCCTGTTTTTGATTGAGTACAGTAGAGAATCAGACAAACTATTAAGTGAGATTATAGCGGACAAAGCCGGATTTTAACCTGGGAGATTGCAGGTACGTGGTATCCATCGTTCAGACTGCCAGACTGTGACACCCCCACAGTATTGTTTTTGTTGCAGTATTTCTAGTATAGAGGCTGACAAAAATGAATGAATGACCTGTGCTTTTTTTAGACACAAAACTAGACGCAAATGAATAATTAAATAATAGTCATAGCTGTGTTTCTGTAAAAGAGGAAATGATTAGCGGGATTTATGGAAACTCAAGAGACAATGTTTTTTTTTAAGGCTTTTATGTTATGAAACTCATGTAGAGACTGACTGAAGAAGAGTTGCTATTGTTTTATCGCAACTCTCCTTTGAACATATTGAGTTTAAGAAAGACTCATTTCTGTGGGTGTTTTGTACTTTAGTTGCAGCAGGACAACAACCTTTTGGATTTACTCTACACGCATTATTTGAAAAACATAACAAACCTTTTAGTCAAGTGTAGGTATTAAAAGAGAATGTGTCTAATGAGCTCTCTATTTACTAATGAAGCCATATAAAACTGTAAATCTGTGATTGTGTCACACCCCCAGTAGACTCACTGTGGCCATAATAGCTGGTTGCTTTATGTTAGGATAAATTTAACTGACAGTTGTTTTATTTTGCTTTCAGTGGATCAACTGAGGTACAAAGGCTGGCAATATGTGACAGCTCAGGGTTTCATGCTGCAAATTCATCATTTGAATTGACATATGTGAATAGTGCTATATATATGTTTAAAAGAAAATAAGCCTGGATCATTAGCAACAGAGATTGACATTCTTACTGTATTTAAATGATGATCTGGGGCTTTAATGTACTGAATTAACTAAAAATAGAAGTCCACATATTTGTCTGACAGTTCAATCTTGTTATCTGACAAATATAGTGTCAATATAAAAAATGAATAAAGGAACTCTTTGCCACTGTGCCTGCACGTACAATCTATACTTTCTCAGATTACGGTAATTATGGTTTTGACAGGACTCTCCTTTCACAGTTGACAATGTTTCACTCAATGTTTATGTGAAATTCACATAATGTGAATGCTTGGAAATGGATGTTAAATTTATAGACGAGTATCAAAGCAAAGTTTAAGAAAATGGAAGACTGATTGGAAAACCTTATTTCCTCAAAGAGCCTTTTTTGCCTCAGTGTAGCTTTACAAATGAGACGTTTAATTACCAGTTTAGACAGGAAATGGTTTGAACACACCTTCCAAGCTCTCCTGCAGCAGCTCTCAGAAATGTTGGACACTTTTGTTCTGACTCGCCTGTTCCCTGTTTGTTCCTTTTATAAGGACAGGTATAAAGACTGAAAAGGCCAGGTGGGAGACCTGGCCTTTTCAGTCTTTGCCAGTTTCTGCAGAAAATGGGGGCTTGTTATGATGGTAAGTCACCAGGTTTTGCAAAACAGCAGGTATAAAATGTTTAAAGAAATATTCAGGCATTTTGTAGTGCCAATATGTAGCAATAGTGCTCACACACTTTTGTGAATATTTTAATGCCTGTGTGGAATTTGTATGCATTTGCATTTATTGCAAGAATTTTGCAGTGATACAAAACTGTCCAATACATAAAGATCACTGCTCAGAGCTTTATGGAGGTACCATATAGTAAATGCATCACTGCAATCTGATCTGTGCAATATTCAGTCAAAACCATAAAGCTAGAAAAAGATCTCTAATATTTATATATGTATGCATGTATACGGTATGTATTTGTGTTGTCATTCTGCTGAAATTTGACCCATGAATAAGGTCTCTTTTGCAATTTGGCAGATGTTGAAACGTTCCCTTCCCATAGTTTGGTTGACAGTTTAATAACAACAACATTTCTGTTTTAAACAAAAAGACTGACATCAGTTAGCTTCTGATTATGTTCTTGTATTGTACTCATGAAAGATGATAATGAAAAACAAACATGGAGTAACTCTTTACAAGCACTATATCACAGCCAGACTGGTTGCTTCTCCTCTTTATTTCTGAAAGAGTCATTGAAAGACAAATTTGAGACCCTCATAATTTTTTTAGGACACAAGGCAAAGGGCAAAAAAATTTAAAGATCTTTTACTTCTGTGTTGCTAAACTTGCACAACATCTGTTTCACTTCTTACTCCCCCCCCCCTTTCTAACTTCAGTTTGACTTCCATTCATCCATGCTCAGACACTACTGTAGGTAACATAAACATACTGAGTCTCTTCAGACCACTGTAGGGAGAGCAGCAATGAATATGTGTTTGTGTAATACTGGGAAACTCTTTGGAGGCACAGCACAAAGTGTGTATTGATAGCATTTTTTTCGGGGCATTTTGCTCTCCAGTCAAAAATCACACTTTTTCACCATTAAAATGAAATATGTCAGAGGCCAATTGAACCACGCTGAACATGAATGTTTAGTTATAGCCAAAGGTGTTTTAGTGGAGATCTATCTCAGAGAGAGTTGATCTGCGTGACACAAAACATAGACATAGCTATTTGAACTGCACCTTTTAACAATGAAATGTTGACTCCAAAAAACAGACCATCCCATGAACTGTGTTTTATGCCATTTTACAATTATGAGAACCTTAATCATAAATACTGTAATTCCTCTGACATTTAGAAAAGAACCAAATAGAAGCAACAAGGTTAACTGGAAGCAACCTTCCAGTTAAAAAAAACTTTTAGTGGTTTTATTGGATGTCCTTTCTGTCACATGTAGCCTGCTATAAACACTGTTTTAGGACGTTTCCACTACACTAGTAAATATTAGGTTTTGGTATGCCATACAGAGTCAAAAACATGCACATATCTAATTTAAGTTTGAACAGTTTGAACGCAACATGTGTGATTCAGACAGGGTAGTAGAGAAGTACTGCAGCAGATGTGCTGAGACCCAGAAAAAGAAGTTTGGGTTGAGAAGCTAATGGTAAATATGGTTGTGATTGTAGGGTTTAGTTTGGCATTCTTCAAAGGGCTTCCACTAAAGGGGAATTTCATTATTGATTACTGTGCTGATTATTTTCTTCATTAATAACTTAAATAATAAAATGTATAATAATAAAAGGAAGGGAAGGGGAGAAATGAAGGAAAGGTCTGAAAGGAAAGAAGGAAGAAAGAGAAATGAAGGGAAGGAAGGAAGAAATAAAGGGAAGGAAGGAAGGAAGGAAGGAAGGAAGGGAGGGAGGGAGGGGGGAGGAAAGGAGATCTTATTCAGGTTATTTCCATTATGCTAGATTGATTCAGTTCTTATTATACAATGCTCAGAACATAGACTGTACAACTATATTCAGAACCAGATAAGGTAAAAATAAATATTTTGTTTTCGCTTATTTAACCCAAGTTAAAGTGTCTCTGGCGCCCCTAGCGTCTCGTCGGAGCACATGCAGCTCTACGCCAGACAGTGACACCATAGCATTATGATCACAGATCTTCTTTCAGCTCCCGGAGCAACATAACTGATTTTTTACAACAATCATTTCCTACAGGGACTGTCCCCACCCCCTCTACTCCGCTTTAGCACGGCACGGTTCAAATCTCTCAGCTGCCAGCCGGGGCCCTCCTCCAGGGCTGCCTGAGTCGGCTTTTGATTGGATTAGAGTGGGCTAGCCTTTGCCCTCTAACCCCGTTGATGTGGGCTTGCTGCTTCCTGCTCCCTTCGATCCCACAGACCGACTGACGAAGCCTGCCGAAGCCGCACGGCGAAGCGTCCTGCCCGGACACAACCGACCTGGACGAGCCGCTACAGCCCGACCAGAGCTGAGCCACACAACACGCAGGCAGGCAGACGACAAAACGAGGCAGCCATGCGGAGGAAATCGAGGATACTGTTATGTTTTGCGGTGCTGTGGGTGCTGGGGATAGCCTACTACTTCTACTCGGGAACAGCGTTGAGTCGAAAGGTAGGATTTTCGTTCCTCGACTGCTTTTTCTGGCTGCACAGTCCGTCTCGGTGTCCGTGCGAATGTTGTCCTCGCGGACAAAGCGATGATGGAGCATTGTGACTTGGCGCTGTTGGGTTTCTGTCCTTTTCTGGGGATCAGTTTTTGCGGCTGCACCGATGCTGGAATGTGATAAAAGGCCCGCTAGTATCAGTGGGCAGGCATTGATTTCTTGGAAATGAGTGTAGACAAGGGCAGCAGGGTAGCGGGGCTGGCCGGGTTGGCGTGCACAGACCTCCCGCTGTGCCGGCGTTTGCCTTCCCGTGGAAGCGGTCGGAGGACGTCCACGCCGGGCAGCCTGTCAACCACTTTTACGTGACGGCGCCGCTTTATGTGAGAGCAGAATAAAGGTGAAAGCACGGATAGTGATTGTTATCCGGGCCGGGGGGGGGGGTGTTAGCCTATAGAGCACGTCAGCAAAAGCGGCTGCTGCTCCCAGAAATGAGCAGAGATCAGGAAGTGTGCAGCTTAACCGCTGAGTTAAAACACGGATACACCATGTCAGGATGTGATTTTAATAGGGCTTTTAAAAAAAAATGTTCCTACTGTGGGAACAACCTAGATTTAGTTTAACCTGACTGCTGTCATGTCCAGGTTTTCTGTCAGCTGTGTGAAAACATTTAACATTTTTATTTATGCACTCAGATGCCAGATTTGTACACCAAATGAATGCAGTCTATAATGTTGTCAAAGCTGTTTGGAGAGAAAACTTTATATTTTATCTACCCCATTTAGCCTATAAGTGTGGACTAAATATTAGAAACTATAGCTGAAATTATTTATTAGTAGATTGACAGACACAGTGATAATCATTTTAAGTCATTTTCTCAAGCAAGAAATGCCAAACATTTGATGGTTCCAACCAGGGGCGTAACAACAAATTCCAGACCCTGTACATAGGCCTTCTCTATGGGCCCTTCCCCACATTTACGGCTATTCATTGTAGTATTTTGTGGGCACATAAGCGCCCTGTATATTTATATGCAACCCTATCCGTAACACTTAACACACACTCATTATAACTCAATACAATTCAACAACACCACATTTTCCCAAATGACCACAAAGTTCAATCAACATCTCTAAAACAGTTTCAACAAAAACTGAACATTAGTACCTTCATCAACGTAGGAATTATTGACATATTACACTCTAAACCTCAGTAGTAGTAGTGGTTGTAGTAGTAAATGGTAAGATTGACTTTATGTATGTGGAGGCATGGATTCTATTCATGATATACCAGGCTTGTACATGCAATATTATGTCATGTGTGAAATATAAATTGTGTGTAGAAGAGTGTTGAAGTGTAGAAGAAGACAAGTTCCCACTGTATACACATATCGTATCCTGTTGTGTGTATGAATGGGTGGTTGTGCGCACAGTGCACTGCGTGTGAGTGTGAGCACCCTGTGTGTATTCCACCTGTCTCTTGTGTTGTCCTATCTGTCTCTCTGTGTTTGCTTAGCTCCAGTCAACCAGAGCAGCCCTTTACTTTTCCATTAGCCTGATAACTGTTTTGTGGTTTTAAAGGGGTCAAAGTTATCCATGATAAGCAACTTTCTCTGGAGTCACATTGCAGGTAGCATTAATATGGATCCTGGATTATCAGTTGCACCTGGCTGGAGCTTTACTCCATGGGAGATGCAATGTGTTCTAACAAAGGTGGAGCTGCACAGGTTAAGTGGTGTTTTCCTTCACATCTTCCTCCCTATTGAAAGTGTTGAGGCATTTAAAAAATGTTCACTGCTCATGAAACAAATGTTAGCTGCAGGTTAGCAAATCTTTCAAAAATCTCAAAATTCACACAAAGGCTTTACAAAAATGGACTAATCTTTTGAACCAGGGGCCTATGAAACAAAATTACGAACACATTTGCTGGTTGATGCATCCCTTAAATAAATAGGAAATTCAAAATTTTGAGTTTTTAGTCAGTTGTGTTGGTTCATTCATTCATTCATTCATTAGTCAGACTTGAGATAATGGCAACTTGCTAATGTCTGGAGACCGTTTAGCAGTGCAAAGAAAATCAGACAAAGGCATACCCATGAGCAGTGCCTATATTTTTTTTTACTTAAAATCTTCCAAGCAACCTATTCATCCAACTTTACACCTCACAAAGCTACATGTTGTTGTGTCATCGCTGCTTGCATCCACTGTGGGGAATCCAACAGCTCTGTGGGACTCACACTCTCATGGCAGTTTATTCAAATGCCCACTTCTGAATAATCTGAAGGACAGTGTCTCTGCCAGAGGAATTAGTTCAACTAGTTCTCCAGCTCTGTCAGACACACCCATAATAATATGGCTCTTAAGATCAAAGCATCCATCAAATAGGATTTCTACTATTATCAGTTCAAAAGTACCCTATTTGGAAGAAGGTCCCTCTGGTAAGAATCTGTATGCCATTTAAACACATTTTGAACACTGTATCAGTGCCTGAAAGCTATCACAGCATGCGAAAATGAATGTTGCCAATTCTGACATATTCCTTGCAAACCTTTTTTATTTTGGTCTGGCAATAGAAAAAACAACTGAAATGTGACCATGTTTCCCCATAGGTCACAAGCAACCTTGTACAAAATGTTCCTCATATCTTTAATCCTACATTTAGAGCTGTGTCACAGGGAAAGTTTATTTATTTTCTATCAGTGTACATAGTGATATTGAGTGCTCTTGAGCAAATGTCTGAGATTTGAAATGCAATGGCTTTAAGGGGTAGGCAGTTTTTTTAACATCAAGAATTACAATTACTAACCATTCAGAATAGTGTAAAGTTTGAGTGGTCTGAGCAAAAACTAGACTTCTCCACCTCCTTAGTGGCTCTGTTTTCAGGCTTTAGAAAATCTAGCTCGTAACGAAAGACTTTTCAGAAGTCATTTCAGAGAGAGGGCATTCCTATTGGCTGTTATACTAAAGCAGATGTGCTTGCAAGTCGCTTTGGATGGTAAAAGCCTGATTCAATGATGGGAAACCCTGCAGAAAAAAAGTTGCTATTCCATCATTTGCAACAACTGCCTACACCGCAAAGCAACACAAAAAAGGAAAACTGAGTTCTCAAAAAGAGAGACAGAGAGAGAGACAGTAAACGCAATAAACCACATTCAAATCCACAAAGTGTTTTAGAGATGGAAAAAAAAAAAAGTTAATAGTTTAGCCTTCTGCTGACCATAGCCAAAGGCTCATGGCTGCGGCTAGCATCTGCATCTCACGACACACAGCTGAGGCTCAAAGTTCATTCATTCACATTGTAATTAATGGGAAATCATATAAATATATGGAAAATGGAAATATATTATCATGCTTAATTTTTGCAACAAAGGCTCACGTTTTCTGATTAAAAAAGATTTCAATAGTATTATGATAAATGTATTCCTGCAGTGTGTAGTTTATGAACTGAGGTGGAGTTTCCCCTTTCTTTTTTTATGACATACACAATAAACAGTATGTAGAATGACATGATACTTTGGGAGACACCCAGCAGCTGGGTTTAGTACAACAATGTCCGTATCTGTGCATTGTTGTACACAGAAGCATAATGTGGCAAACATGAGCCTGTTGGCTTATCAGGGTGCCCCATTTAAATCTTCCTTGTTGGACAGACCTCAGAGGGCCTTTCCTTCCAGATCTTAGAGACCAGCATCCCACTGTGATTCCACTTTCCTGCTAACCAGCAACGTAAGGGGGGGCTAATAGCAGATTGTGGAGGGTGGCAGGAAAAACCAACAAATGCAGACTTTATAAAAAAAATGTATCAGCTGTTTTGAATAAAGCTGCATACAGAAAGTAATATGATTTATCAAAGTATTAAACAGTTTGATTTTTTTCTCTAAGATGAGCTGTGTGTCATGTATAACATTTGGTTTACTCTTTGTCACATGTCTCTCTTATAGAAATATATAGCACAAATGTAATGTAATGTAATAATATCCTTCAATTACTATAAACTGTATTAACTTAGGAATAGGGGCAGAGGAAAGAATGACTGAGCAAGAACAAATCACAAAGACCTGTGGTAACACAATCATGCCAGACTGACTCAAGCACACACTGTTCACTGTTGATAGGGAGCTGAGCTCACACCCAAAGGTGGATCACAGCAGTAGAATTGCAAGTATTTCTCAGCGTGTTGTGATTAGCCAGAGGTTTGGATTAGTTTTTTTTAGTTTGTGGCTGAGGATTTCAGAAGTGAGTTCAGTGCTTTTATTTAAGCAAACTGTGGAGAGGCGCACACATGAATCGGCTCAGCAGGGATTCGGAAAGCTTTTAACACTTGCTGGTCTAGAGCCTGTGAGTAAAAGTTGCAGCCTTTTGTTATCTGTAATTCTAGGCATTTAGCTTCTTCCTATCCGTGCATGTCTGAAACTACGACTTTATCAGTAAATCTGTCTCGCGTCACAGGCATTGTGGCTTCATCGGTTCTGATCATGGCATTTATTATTTTGCTGTTTTAAAGCAGAAATATTAAAAAAATGGATCAGTTACATCTCACACTCTCCGTGATGATGGCACATTATTAGTGTTTGTTTTGTCTTTGGCATATATTAGTGGGTAGTACTATGCAGAACAAGGTTGATGCTGGCCTCTGCCACACTAGAGCACGCACTGTCCAATGGAGTAAGACACAACATCGAGAGCCCTCTCACACAGATCCAGCAGTGTGTCAGCTATCTGAACAGTCAAATCTTTAATGTATATGAAGAATACAGTATGTACACACTCACTGCTTTAGTCATAATACTGATTGCATGTGTTTGAGTCCCTGCTGTTTTGTAACTGCAGTACAATCATCTAGCTAAAAGAGCTGTGGCTTTAAAACCACTTGAGGCCTCAGCAGTTCAATATATTTATAATGCCAGGATACAGTGTAATTTCAGCCAGTGGGTAGATCCATTATTACAAACTAACTAAATGCAGTTCCATAGAGCATACACTGAATCGATAAAAGGCTTAAATTAAGGTGGAGGTTCCCTGGGTAGCCTACTGAATTCTGCGTGCGTACGTTCGTTCATGCAATAGGTAATTATTACTTCTGACAGATTGACAGATGCTCAACAGATTCAGAGTCACAATCAGAAAAGGATTTAATAAATATAGTAAATAATAAAAGGAATTTGCCGTGCTGTTAATAGAGATACCAGAGAAGATGTGTCACTATTGTTTTACATAGGATTTTAGGGGAGTGCCTTACTACGGGGACAGTTGTCAGTATGGGAGCAAAGAAGCTATAACTGTTTCATCTGGTCCTTCTAGATTTTCCTAGGAAATGGGGGGAATTGGGTTTTCCTTATTATAAGCTAACGTGTGTGTTGTGTGTTTGTGTGTGTGTGTGTGTTGTAATCCAAGCTTCTCTGTTCTTTGTTTTAATAGCCGATACACTTTTTGTATTTTGAGTAAAACTCCTTAAATTACAATTTTTTCCCCCCCAAAATGATTGGATGGTAAATCTGCTACTATAAACATTGTAAACTGCATATATGCCATGTGGGAACAGAAAAGCTTGACAGCTGTAGCAACAGTAACTAAGGGGGGCAGCTAGGCTTAGCAAACATTACAATTCAAGCACTTACTGTAATTTAGGCCCCGCAAAAATGCAACAAAAAGACAGGTTGCTGATGGAAAGATGGAGACAGAATGATGAAACAAGGGAAAATTGGTAGAAAAAGAGTTACTGGATCCGAAGCAGGAGAATGGTGGGTTTTGTCGGATTTGGTAGCTTTTATTTACACCAGTCAGAAGGAGTTAGTTCTGAAACTCAATGACTGACTGCGATAAACAGACAGCTTTGCAGATACCAGGAGATATAGAGACATCGCCAAGAAAGAAGACAAATATTGTTTAGTTAATGGGTGTTTAAAAGAGCAGCTCGTATCTGTTGATATAAACTGGCAATTAGTCTCACTACATCCTGATCTGTGGCATGAGAACTCCAGTTTTTATATACTTTATTTATTCTGTATTTCTATCTTTTGTATCAATCCCTCTCTGTCATTGGTAGTTTCCTTGTGGTTAAACACAACAGCCTGCTGCATCTGTGAGTGTGCTCTAGACCGGATTATTTTCTTCTTGTGATGATTTTCTTCCCTGGCAGATGATGAGCATTCATGGATAGGTTGAAAAGGATGATGATATTCATAGTTGCCGAGGCAAGTTTTTATTCAAACATCAAATACAGAACAACTGTCTTTTATTCAATTTGTCACTGAGAGGCAAACCATTGTAGCTGCTTTACAATATTGACGTCTTCTGAACTTGAAAGTGAAGCATACGGTCAGGTCAGCAGTAATCTGTGTTCCTGTTATCAGGCTAAACTATTCAGTTAGGCCCGATAGGGAGTGCATGTGGCCATGCTGTTATGCCTGTGCCCTCTTTGTGGCAAGGACATTCAAATCACTAAATAAATGACAGCAAAAGTGCTGCAACCATCCACATGAGTATTTAGTTGGTGCCCTTCCCGTCACTGCTACTAGGCTGTGTAATGCTTTTAATGGAAATGTTGCTCACAGTTTTTTGTGTGACTGGTGTTATGAAAATGATGTAATTGTTTTTGAGAATAACTTATCAGAAAAGGCAGAAGCTTTTTTGCTATTTCTCTTCTCATGTAGCTACATTTGCAAACCAGCTGGAATATCTTCATTAGGATTCATAATATTATTTTGATATTCAACAACCTGAAGGATAAAGTGCTTGGCTTACATTATACCACATAATACCAAAAGGTAAATTTGTCTTTTTGAAAATCAAAAGAAAAGTTGAGCTCTACCTTTGCCACCTATGATTGGCAATTCAAGAGTAAAGATAGTTGTGTGTGCAATTATTGGAAGTTGAAATGACTTCATCAAAAGGCAAACAGTCTGTATCTGCCTATGTATCTGCTCTCTAGAGAATATTTTAGGTCAACCTGTTTTTTTGAAGAATACAAAAACTCTGTCTGAATGTCCCGTCTCCCCCGCTCTCAGCTGTTATGTTTCTGCCAACATTCAAAACAAATAAAATGCAAAGCAGATTGAGGTACATGCAAACAGGCATCCTGGCCACCCACTTCATCCTCATCCTGAAACATTCACAATAAATGTATTTTTCTGTCACATTTGTGTCACAGAATCCTGATGCTGACATTGTGCATTGGCCTCAACCTGGAATGAGGTGCAAATTTTTGTTCATGTATTTCTTTCTCCAAACAGAATGTTTTTGCAGCATCACAATAATCAAGATATTCTACTTTAGTATGTAATGACACTGCTGACTTTTTAAAATCATATTGAATTGTAAAATCCAATGTTCAATTAAAGAAATGATATTCTCTCATGTATTTCAGATGTTTTGAGATTTGATCAACACATAATTAGGGTTGGGTATCGTTTGGATTATTTCTGATACCGGTGCTAAAACAATACTTTTGAAACATTGCCAGTACCTGAACCAATACTTTCAAAAAGATTTTAAAGAAATATATACTGTATATACTTTTTTTTTTTTTAAAGTAGCACAAAACAACTGTTGGCAACATTAAAAGAAGAACAGCTTGGTTATTGCTAAGACCATATGGTCAAAATTAAATTATTTATTGATAATGTAATAACAGTGACATATAACAATAATAACTAATTTCACCAGTAAACTGCTGGTAAACGACAAAAACATCCACTAGATGGAAAAAAGGGTATTGTACAATAACTTTGAATGCTCCACATGGCAGGCAAGGTGAGTTTCAAGTAAACAAAGCATCTGTGTTGTAGCGGCAGACTGTTGTGCGTCCCGCTGTTGGAATCCTCTAATTTTATGTCCAATTTGGAGGATCAGAAAGCAGAGCAGGAATTTCAGTGGCACCGAAATGATACTTCGAAATCTGTGTTGCTTTTCGGTAGATACAGGATGTTTAGGCACTAGTGCCGTATTAGCACCCGGTCTCTGTACCTTACCCTACACTCGATCGAGAAGATAATATTGAAATATTGTTCAGTGATAGCTTCCAATCAATCAGTCAATTAATCAGCATTGTAGAAAGATGGGATGGTAAAACGACTTCAACAGCAGCACAGCAAAAGCCATTTTATGTTGAGACTCAGCTTAACTGATTTTTAAAAAGGAAGAAATGTCCAAATAATGTCTGGCCATCTGCCAAAGTGGTGGGTAGATTTTTTTTTTTTAATGCTAGTCTGTTGGGAGGTGTTAATTTATCACACTGCAACACATCATGGCCATTTAATAATTAATCGACATTTGTTTTCAGATTTACGCAGTACAAATGTCATCCTGTAAGATACAACCAAAAAAAAAAACATGGTGCTGTTAAACAGCTGTTAGGGATGTACATTGGAGGAGAAGATTTAGATAAAAATTAGATAAAATGATAAAAAAAATCTCCTCTGACACTCGATTCAACAGACCAGAATGCAGTCAAAAGACAGATTGTGTTTATCTAAGTCCAACCCTCAACTGTAACAACTGTTATGATCACTGGTGCTATAAAAATCTCAGACATGCTTGAAGGAATTCTGGGAAATGTAGGAAAAAAGTAAGCACAGGAAAAGTGGAAAAAGAAGGCCGTGGAAAATAGATTCAACACAAAGGTGAATTCCAACACTTTATATCTAAAAGATAATTATTGTAATGTGTAGAATAGAGGTTGACAGAATGATTATTGGTTAAACTGACTACAGCTGCCACCCGTGACCTCTCCACCTGAAACACTGTCAGATACACTGCTACACAGAAACACCCATTAAAAAGGTCCAAATTCCACAGTTATACTAGTAAAGAAGAAACGAGTAAAGTGTCTTTTTACAGTATGTTAAAATGGGTTTGTCAGGAAACACAAGTGCTGACTCGGCTCTACTGGCTTCTTACAGTTTAAAATGAGTACAAATAGAATGAATGAGGGACGACAGGGTTGGAAACTTAAGTTACCCGTTTATGTGCAGACTCCTGTATTTAGTTTGTTGCAGCCCTGTATGTTAATATATGCAAATGTTTTTTTTCATTTTGCTGGCTTTTCCTGTATGCTCCCCTCTCAGGGACACGTCAGCAGATTTAGGACATATGTGTTTTTGTCTCAGACTGTCCTGTGTTTATATAGCAACTTATTACACAATTTGGTGAGACAGAAGTGTTTTTTCCCCTTCAAATTAAGTTGCTGTGTCCAACCTGGATGCCTCAAAAAAACGTAGCATGAATAGGAGTCATTTATCAAAGTGGTTGAAATTCTAAAGGAAAAAGCCTTTAAAATCACATCATTTACATAAAAAAAAGAGACTCCTGAGAGTCTATAGGCTATTCTGGTGCTAAAACAGACTGCTATAGTATGGCATATTTCTCTGGTGACAGAACCCTTAGATGGTGGTTCTGTAAAACCTGTATAAATGGTTCTGTTTAACACGATGGCTCTGTTTTAACATAAACTCAGTCCAAGGTTCCTATCAGCAGAGGTTTATGTGCAACAGCAGACTAGTTCTGTTGCCTCAGCCCTGTGCCAGTTGTAACTGTATGAGTTCATGTACGATTATTTATGGTAGGGAATTCTTTGTTACTCCAAATAAGCTGCTGTACCCATCAGTTCTAGTCAGGAATACCAGCACTGCCAGCAAACAGATATGGTTTTAAATCCAGTGGTGAATCTGCCACTGTTATCATTGTCAACTGTGTAGGTGCGTGTGAGAATCGTAAGTTTGACAGGTGAAGCAACAGCAACTAAGGGGATGAAACCTAATATACTTGTGTGTGTGTGGGAGGCGATGCTTGTTCCCCTGACTCGGGCCATATTTCAGTGTGCGGTGATGTTAAACTCTTCAGTTTTTCTCCTGCAGGCCATATGGTAATGCACTCACTTCTCTCTGTCTCTCCCACCTTCTCTTTTCCTTCTATATTTTCTTTTCTTCCCTGGTTATTTGCAAAACTCCTCTGTTTTGCAGAAATACACTTTTTCTGTGTTCTTACGCATGCTTGTTTTCTCATTCTATTTGTTTGTGGTTTTCTTATTTCGTTTGTTCTGTTTAAGTAGGCCAGAAATTCAGTCGGTCACCCTGGGAGTCAATTATGAAAACACAAAATTGTCCCACCAGAAGGGGGGTGTGTGTGTGTGTGTGTGTGTGTGTGTGTGTGTGTGTGTGTGTGTGTGTGTGTGTGTGTGTGTGTGTGTGTGTGTGTGTGTGTGTGTGTGTGTGTGTGTGTGTGTGTGTGTGTGTGTGTGTGTGTGTGTGTGTGTGTGTGTGTGTGTGTGTGTGTGTGTGTGTGTGTGTGTGTGTGTGTGTGTGTGTGTGTGTGTGTGTGTGTGTGTGTGTGTGTGTGTGTGTGTGTGTGTGTGTGTGTGTGTGTGTGTGTGTGTGTGTGTGTGTGTGTGTGTGTGTGTGTGTGTGTGTGTGTGTCCCACTTTAGACCCTAACTCACAGCTTTAGAAACCACCTACATAAAGGGAGTAACAGAATATCCTGAGCTCTTGGCCTTTTTCTGTGTCTCTGTGTATTTCTGCCTTAAAAGGTAGGTTTGATTTATCTGTGCTTTCAGCTTGGTGGGGGCGGAGCAGATGTGAATGTGTCCGACCCCATTAAGACGGGCTAAGAATACAGTAGCTAAAACTATCTTATACCTTAGCTTGGGTTGGCTTGGGTTGTTTCAAGCCTTGTTGGTTGCATGTTATAATACTCTGGAGTCTAACATTATGTTAGAGACGAGGCCAAGTCTGCTGCTTACATACAGTTTACAGACGCAGGTTGGATGGGACACTCTTTGTTAGACTTGTAGACTCAGTATTTGTATTACTTATACATTACATTACTTATATATTATTTGTTGATACATGGACTGTACAGTACAGTCTATCAGCAGCTCTCTACTGTCACTCTTCCTTCTGCTGCCGTCCAATTAGCAACATGGCAGCCATAGAGCATGTGATGCTCTCAGAGGTCAGAGTTCACTCTCCAACAATGCCTGCGAATGATTGACCCAACAGCCTATAACTATAGCCATCAGAGGTGGCTGTGCGCGTGGCTCATGTTAGCTGACTGATTTTAAATTGTATGAACACTAAAGCTAAATTAAATTACACTTCCAAAACTGTAATGGCAGGATTTAGATAGATCATTTGTATTTTGACTGGACTGCTGTGTCTGCTGTTTATGTTGTTTCTGATCTGATATCTAAAGACAGTTGGTTCCACAGTGGAGCAGCAACTGCAAAGGCTCTGTCACTTTTTAGTTTGAGTCGAGATCAGGGGACATAGAAGAGAGATTTGTACTCAGATCTAGGAAACCTCGGGGCTGAGTGCCTTTACATAAGATCTCTGATATAAGATGGAGTCTGACCAATAAAAGCCTTGAAGACAGTGAACAGGGTCTTAAACTGGATTCTAAAGTCAACAGGTAGCCAGTGAAGAGAGGCTAGCACTGGAGTGATGTGCTCACATTTTTTTAGTACCAGTCAACATCCTTGCAGCTGCCTTTTGGACCATCTGTTGGTGGCTAAGCGTCTTCTGCACATTAAACTAATGTTGGGCTACATGCAGAGCCTTGCAGACTATGTGGCCTTTTAATGGCACAGTACATTATATCTGCCATATATTTGAGTACTGAATCTGTGAACTTCACATCCTAAAACAGTATACACCCCTAAACTGTCAGACCAGCTCATAAAAATGGCTTGATTAAGGTCTGTAATATGTCACTGTCTGGTTACTGGAACTATAGGTCATAATTCAAAATGAGATATACGCCTTTCCCCGGAGAGACCGGCATGATGAGAGTAGCAATTTGTTTCAAAGGGCCTGTATCCTATTACAGAAATAAAACCTCTTTTTGTGTGCCAAAAAAGTTACAGAACACGACTAGGTGTGTAATTAACGTTCATTAAAAGTCTTACATCTGCGCCCCCACCCCCCCCTTCTGTAACTTCAGCATGTTGAATATGTTTGGGAATTTTAACGTTATGCAAGTTCAGATGGGGCCGTGATCTTGCGTGTGCGCTCAGTGTTGTAACACACACGTGACTGCATACACACACGTCAAAGGTGACCCATCAGGACCAGATGTATTAAAGTCTGCATGAAGCAAAATCAGTGATTTCTTTCGAAACACAATATACATGTTAAATACTTTTACTTACTTACTTCTGTGAGTAGACTGTAAACGGTGTAGTACTGAATGGTAAAGTTAGACGCATGGATGTATTATAAGAACTGGATACAGCGTTTGAGGCGGAGCCCCGTTGACTCGTATGAGAGTTGCTCAGTGGTGCATGAAGCCATCCTGGAGCCAAAAAATTCTCTGGATGAATGGCACTGCTTGCGCGCTGTGCCGCCCATAGAGCCGGCACACGGCTCTTCTAGACTTAACAAATGTTTTTTTGTGATCAAATGTTTTTATTTAAAGATTACAAACAATATGCTGAGACATGAGAACGTGTCCCAGGACCTAGACTTTCCAAATGTTATCGGACCGAAATCATGTCGCAGGTTTTTTTTATGCTCCAAAAATGTATCCACTGAGTTACAGACTCTTTCGCCACACAACTATGGAAGAAGGTATTTTGTATCAGTGGGCATCATATGACGGGCTGGGAGTTCTTTTGGCCACTATGTTTAATTTGTTTCAAGTCACGGCACACTTCCTGGGGGCCTGGTTAGACCGTTCTGAAGAAGAAGTTCTGACTTGAATTTGCTTTTATTTCTTTAAGTTGTGAACTCTTTAGGACATCATACAGCAGGATTCAACAGTTATAACATACAGTATATGAAAGTAAACGTTTACATCATGTTGCCCTCGTTCTACATTTATGTTGGACTAATAGCTATCAAATTTGATGACGTCAATCTAGCTATAGCATTGTGTAATGACAGAGAGGCGGCTTTAGAGGATGTTATTGGTGCCAGGCCAAAGACAAAATGAGTCTGGTTAATATCCAAACAGGAGAGTGTTGATATCCATTACATAACAGTTGGAGTAGGAATCAAGCTCCTGCATGTGCATCATGTAATACCCGATGTTTATAACTTTAGTGTGTGTGTGTGTGTGTGTGTGTGTGTGTGTGTTTTTTTTTTTAAATACAGAGCAAAGGTTATATGTGCAGATGACGTTTCTATGTTGAATCTACACACACACGGCAACATATGGCCAAGAATGTAGAAATCTTGGCTATGGTTCAAGCTAAACACACTTACTGAGCAACATACACACGTTGCCCGCCATTACTGCTTACATTCATACATGATACCCATACAAAAAACACACCTACCCCTGTTGGCTTACAGAATACTTTTCTTCTTGAATGGGGAAAAAAAATGTATATGTATATAGCAGTAAAGTTGCTTCCTGTTGCACACACACACAATCTATGGTATGAAGTAACAAGTGCTGTGATTTCAGTCGCTGTCAGTACTGTAACATCCATGACCTCTATTTGCTATCTGATATTTGCTGCTTTTATCTTTCTACCTTTTTTTTAGAGCAGAACTTCTCATTAAAATCTCTATTTTATTCTCTTTAAAAACACCAGGGGCTGCAATTATACAAATCACAACAATCATTTCTGTGTAATAAAAAAAATAATAAAAATAATCCCCAATGTGCAGATTGTGTTAAAGTAAGAAAGAGCATTTTTGATGGTAGTAATCCAAGACCACTGCTGTGGTTGAGGAGGTGACAATCATATACTGTTAGCAGGGAGGAGGGGGAGGGCCATCATGAAGGCGGGGAGGAAGAGGGGGATATAATAAAAAAAAAGGAAGGAAGCAAGTGGTTGATGAAATAGTTTGTAAAACTGAATTGGGGATTTTAACATCCACACCCTATGCACCCCTCCATGCTGGCCTACTTTTCCATCTCTGTTCACAAACTGATGATTCATCACTTCATTCCATCTCCCTCCCTGCTTGATCTGTCACCCTCCCCATCTTTCTCTCCCTCTTGCCTTGTATTGTTTTGAATTCCCTCTTTTAGTATCTCTAGCAGCGCCTTCCCCTCTCTTCTGAAAATTAAATCTGAACTTTGCCATTTGTCATTTGTTCAAACTGATTTTCAAACTCCTGCTGACTAGCAGCGGGGAATAAGCAGATTTCACAATGCTGAATATAATCATTACTGCCTCGTGAAAATCTTGAGACAAGATTTCAGCAATTTGAAATTAAACATTTTTGTTTTAAGACTGACTATCATGCCTCCATATGGGTGTTTTTATGACACCCTTGAGGCTTTATCTACACTACTACGTTTTCATTTTAAGCAGGGTTTTGAGACAAAAAAAGATCTCCGTCCACAGAGTAGTTTTAGCTCCAGTAGCAGAACAAATCTAAGTCTATATTAACACGTCCTGACTACGCATATCACATTACAATTCGCATACGCGTGGTGTAAACAGGAAGCCGATAGTCTGATGTTACTTTGCGGATGAAAATCATGGATATTCAAATTGAAAATACAGAAAATACTTGGCAGAAAGACATTGGGCAAAAAGTAAAACCACAGATTTATTTTCCTCGGTTGACAATGACGTGGAACTGTTACTGCAAGGTATGTAAACCTCCTTAACCGATAAGACTGACTGATGCAAGAGTGTATGGCTGCAGCCTGGAGCGTCCCATGTCATCCGTCCCGTCTCTTAAATATTTAAAAAAATATGTCCGTCTCTAAAATAAATGCAGATTATAGGCAAACTAAAAAATTCCTTCTATGGCTGCAACTTTAAGCCAAGTTGCAGCCATAGAAGGAATTTCTCTCCCGACAGAGGTCAAGCATTTGTTTTTGGTTTTAATTTTTCCCCCTTTCATACAATACAACACAAAATACAATAGAACCACTGGCGCGGAAGTGGAAGAAAATTACAATCACATTCTGGCCCAAGGCCGTGGCAGCAGAGATACGCAGTCGAATGCAGGACGGGTCCCAGAGATCCGAAGGCCGATGCCACGATAGTAGAAAAATACAACCGCATTCTGCCCCGGGTCTCAGAGACCCGAAGGCCGATGCTGCGGTAGTAGAAAAATACAACCGCATTCTGCCCCAGGTCTCAGAGAGCCGACAGCCGAGGCAGCGCCAGTAGAGCTATACAATATAGAATATAAAATAAAGTCTAAAGAGTCTTGCAAAAAGTGTAACATGTTTATTTTTGTATTCTTGTTCTTTTTGTGTCCAGATCCTTATTATCCCTCCTCAGGAAATCCTGCCGTTAGTTGGCAGAAATGGCTGCGTCGCTGATGCAGGTTTCATCAAATGTAGGCTACGTTAATATGGAACAACACAACCATAACATTCAAAAATGAGCAAACTATATGAATGGCAAAATTGTTACTTTAACAGTTTTTAACGTTTTTCAATTGATTGCAACAAATGTGGTCACGAATTGACCCGTGACTACATCTGGAAAATTCTTTGCGATTTTGTATTTTTGACCCTCTGAATTTACCGTTGAACACACCTCCGCATGAGACTAGACCGCATGAGACGGGACAAATGACATGGGACGCTCCAGGCTGCAGCCATACCCGTCTCGACTGATGTGCATCGTTGTTTCAAAAGGTCTCCGTTTGTGCCCGTTCAGACTACAAAGCAACCCAGAGTTTTTAAACCAAAACTGGGGCAGCAGTGTTTCCAAATATCTCGGAAACAAGAAACAATACAGAGTATTGTGGATACGAGGCATAAATGTAGCAAAAATATATTTGTTTTTAAACCCAAACGTAGTAGGGTAGATGTAGCCTAAGTCAGCACATGAGGGATCATCCTTAAATTTGGATAGAGGGATGAAGACCACATAGTTTTACATTGTAACAGTGATGACTTATTGGGTCTATTGTTGTATCGCTCTGCCTTTCTAGTTCATCTGCGCTCATGTTACTCGCAGATCTCTTCACTGCTTCACTGCTCCTGTCAACAACTGTGAACCAAATTTACTCTTCTTTTCTGACTTCTTTTTCACTTTTTTTTATCTCCCACTTTCATGTCATATTGCAGTCCAGAAAAACAGTCCTGTCTCCGACCCTTCTCACTCAACATGAAAAGACTTCTGTGCATCTGTGTGTGTCGTCAAAGGTGTTACTAGAGCGCCACAACAAAAGCTGTAACGGACACCATGACACCATGAACCTGAGCTCCGTTTATTGTGTCTGTTGAAACATCACTGACAGGCAGACAGATGAACAGATGGGGAGTGTTCGGGAGATTGGCCTCTCTGGTTATTCAACCAGTTAATGGTAAAGTTAATGGAGAAAAGTTAGTTTGATGTGTACTGGGAGGCTGTACAGTAGGGATGAATTGATCCAGCAATTTTGATTGCAGTCAACAGTCATTAAACACTGTATAACCTGGTATAAAAAGCTTGGCATACTTGACACATTTTTTTTCCGACCCACACTCTTCGACGCCTTGAAGGTGGTGGGAGACAGGAGCATAGTGGCTAAATTATCCTTCGTGATGGATGACTCCTCCCACCCCATGCAGGACACTCAGTCAGCACTGAACAGCTCCTTCAGTGAGAGGCCGCTGCACTAGCGCTGCGTCACGGAGAGATACCGCGGGTCTTTTTTGCCTGCTGTCAGACTCTAAAATCAGCACGGCTCCCAGTAGACCACATGGACAAAACCCACACACCAGGACTGATAAAATGTGCAATAAAAAATGTGAATGTGAAATACTGTAAATACTGTGCTGCAAATGTTGGTATAAAATGTTGGTATAATATGAAAATGGCTGGTGGATTTAAGACAAAAAATAATAATTTATTGAATGAATCAAATATGAACATATGTGTCAGTGGCTTGTTGTCTTTACATTGTTAAGTTCCTAACCTGGCATGGGATCCACTTTTATACGGTTTGATTACGTACTTTCTGGACTTTAACTTATCATTGCACTTAAAATAATGAGCGTGTCCTCAATTTAGGTCATCCTGTACGTCTCATCTCCAGTTTTCCCGTGTGTGTGTGTGTGGGGGTGTGAGAGAAAGAGAGAGGGTGTGTGTGTGTGTGTGTGTGTGTGTGTGTGTGTGAGAGAGAGGGTGTGTGTGTGAGAGATGCAGATGGTGTTTTGGGAAGGGGGCCAGCACACACAATTGCTCCATTGAGCCGACATACACCCCCCAAGTCTCTCTTACTTTCTCTCTCTCTCCTTCACTCACTAACACATACACACCCTGGTGAGACTTGCCACAGTTTTCTCAGTGTAGTCTGAATTCTCAATGAAGTGAAGTTGATGAGGCTTTGGGGTTGAAGTCTTGTAGAATTTACAACCTGTCCCTCCTCCCCTCTTTTTGCTGTTCTGTCTCACACACTTTCCCCCTCTATCGTGTGTTATTATAAGTCAGAGAGAGAGAAATAACAAAAACGATCGGAACAACAACCAAATTTTACAATATAATACTAAAAGCAGTAATAACAATATAAACATTGTGTAGGCCTACAAGGTAGGGAAAACATTTAAGAATAGTAATAATGTGAATTACTCTTAACATTACATAATAATGGTTAACATAATACAAATGTGTTGGTATATGTTAAGTTACTTCACTTGCTAGACGAGCACCGATCAGTGGGAGGTGGCATGTGGCGAGGAGAAGCAGAGGGAGAATCAGTGAGGGAAGACGGGAGGAGATGCTAACACATGACAAAGGAGGAGATTGGATTAAAGTGAAATTAAGTTAGGAGACATTGGAAAGCGGGGGTGCTCACAGGTGAAAAGTTCAGTCATATGTAATTTGACAGTTTTATTCCAAAGTTTACTGCTACTGAGGGGCACACAATCAGAATATATTGTTTCAACACCAGATCACTAATAAATTCTACTGGGAGGCAAAAGTAAACAAACACAAATCTCAAAAACCCTCCGTTTGCACCCTCCCTCCTTATATAACCTCACCCTCCTCCTGTGTGTAATGACATCCCAGTTAGGACTCATTTTCAACTTTGATTAAAGTGTGTGTGTGTGTGTGTGTGTGTGTGTGTGTGTGTGTGTGTGTGTGTGTGTGTGTGTGTGTGTGTGTGTGTGTGTGTGTGTGTGTGTGTGTGTGTGTGTGTGTGTGTGTGTGTGTGTGTGTGTGTGTGTGTGTGTGTGTGTGTGTGTGTGTGTGTGTGTGTGTGTGTGTGTGTGTGTGTGTGTGTGTGTGTGTGTGTGTGTGTGTGTGTGTGTGTGTGTGTGTGATGTTTCATTCAAGTGTTGTCGGAAAATCCGCCACATACCCTCCTCACCGCGTCTCTTGTAAATGGAGATGTCACATGTTGTACAAAATACATTATTATTTTATTTCCCTGCTAATACATTGAGGGTTGTTGGCGATTTTACCAGAGACAGACATGGCGTGTTACAATCCAATTTTAGTCTTCCAGCAAACACAGCACTCTTTGTTTATAGTGATTGGCCATGACACACTTTCTCATTCACATCCACCCAGGCCTGGTCAATAAACTAGAAGAACTTCAAAGTTCAGGAACTTATGAAAATAGCTTTTCATAAACTGTGAAGATTAGGTAAATTAGGAGAAGCTAATTTGAAAAATATGGTTTCTGTGTGTTTAATTTTTTAAATAATGACTCCTTTTTTTTACTCTTTGCTAAACTGTATGTCAGTGTTCTTAAGTTTGTAGCCATGTTGGCTGTTTAGTGATAATTAGCAAATGCTTGCTAACAAGCTCCTAGCAATATCACAAATGTGTACTAACCAAATTCAGAGGTTTTGTATAATAGGTTTCCCCTGCGGAGAAAATATTCTGAACCTTATATAAGAGTGAAATTTGTCCATGGGACTTCATGATGAAACAAAGCACATTAAGCATTTGTCTTGTTCTTCCTTCTCTCTCTGCTATGGTTATTTGTTGGTTGACTCCAGCGTTCGTTTTTTGTCTTGAAGTTTAGCAACCGGCTAAGTTCATTTCAAGTGTGAAGAGGCTACAAGCAGCCTCGCTGACCAGCCTTGGGGTTATGATAAAGTAACAAAAAACCAGCTTAGACTCTGGTGCTTATTGCTGGATATAAATGAAATATGAATATATATGAATATAATGTATATTTTAATTCTCTGCCATAACTGCAGTTGACTCTTCCAGAAATATATTTGAATGTATTTCAATGCTCCATTTGGGTTTGTTTTACTTTTACATTAAAGACATGGTGTTCTTTCCCTATACAAATGAGATCAACACATGCAAATACAGTAAAGACCACAGTGCACTGATGGTAACCCTGTTATAGTAAAATGATCGTGTTGGAGATTCTAGTAAAAGTAAGGGGAGTGTGTTTTATCAGTAGATTGAAGTAGATTTGAATTAAGGCAAGGCAGCTTATTTGTATAGCACATTTCAGAAACAGGGCAATTCAATGTGCTTTACATAAAAACGATTTAAAAGAAAAAAACAGGTAAAAAGCAGAGTAAGCGGAGAGGAAGAGAGAATTCAGATGGGATCAGGTGATGTAAGGTACTTCTTATAAAACATTAGCTTCCTTGCACCAGTGACTATACTAACTTGTAGGAGAACGTAACTCTTGACATTTTTTATGTTTACCTGACTAGGCAGGCTGGTTATAAACAACTTCCTCTCATTTAGAGTGGTGGTTATAACATTCTATTTAAAAAAGAAAACCCTCTCCTGTGTATCCAGGGAGATCGTGGTTTCCCTCTGGGGCAACCAGTGCTGATGTTTTTGTGATGTTACTTTGAATACCTGTGGGAACATTTCACTTTTTTCACTCCACAGAGGGGGGTCAAAGGTCAGGCTTGGCTGCCAAGCACTACACCAGGGGCCTGTTGCACGAAAGTAGAATAAAGATATCCAGGATAACTGAAAAAGCGCAGCTTGACTTAGTGTGATCCGCTCATCGCAGCTTAATCGGTTGCACTTTTGCCGAGCCAGGATGAGAAAGTGAAGCTATGTCAAGCCAGTTGTAGATAGTGCACATTCACGGCTTTCTTAAATAGACCACGGTATCGATCACAGATTTACTGATGCAGAAATGGAGAAGACTCATGCGGCATGTTTCACCCAATGAGCAACAGCTTCTAGTGGAAAGTAACGAGGAGGCGAAGAATATGCAAAAATGGAAATATGGCTCTTATCAAACGGAGAGAAAAAGCCCAACAGACTGTAGCGGACCGACTGAATGTGTAAGGATGTAAAAATATCTACTTAGCCTACTAGTCACTCCACATTTTTACAAAGTTGTAGGCTACACTGTGTTTTAATTGCTTTAAATATGCTAGATTAATTTGTTAGTTTTATTGCTGTATCTGTTTTCATGTGATAAATGTGCTGGTTTTACCGTAAAGTGTCTTTGAGTAGCCTACCATGTAAAGCACAATATAAATTAAATGTATTATTATTTAGCCTACTTTGCCTTAAAAGTGAGTAGAGAAAATAATGTTCCTTGGGAAATGTACCCTAAGGACTCTAAGCTTAATTTCAAACCTTTATTTACAATTAATGTTCATACAGAACAATCAGAAAGGGACAAAAACTAGAAAAAGAAGTAAGTGACTTCATTACACGCTGTGAGCATATATGTAAGACATTATTCATGTTTTTTTATTCTTCTGACAAGTGACAGCACCAAGATAAAAATATTAAGAAGCATTGTAGTGTTCCCAGTGTGATGAACGTAAACTACACTATATACGTATATAGGCCACGTTATTGGTCCAGGGATGTGAGACTAATCGAGAAGGTTATGAAACCAGTGTAAGCTATAATAAAAAACATTAAGCCTACATATTAAGGAGTAATACAAACCATCCTTTATTAGAGAAGGACAAGCAGCAATAAAATGAAATCATGAATGTATTGGTCTCTGACCAGTCTCATCAATATCATCTGGGAATATAGCTGCATTGTCCCACTTAATCTCCGGAGCGCGTCCTGTATGAACCTGAAGCTGAGACCCCGGACGCTGCTCTGCTCATCTTTACTTTTACAGAGAGAGTGGATACTGATGCGACGCACAGGTCTGCCGGCAGGCAGCGGCCGCACGTCAGGCAGCCTCGAAACACTACCGTCCCACCGGGCAAAGTTCCGACTCTCCCAATTTCCATTCCGCATCTGGGTGCCAGTGCAACCATTTCTAAC
Source organism: Percina caprodes (assembly GCA_013375575.1). Classification (NCBI taxonomy): domain Eukaryota; kingdom Metazoa; phylum Chordata; class Actinopteri; order Perciformes; family Percidae; genus Percina; species Percina caprodes. The sequence continues at coordinate 410,339 of JABXJD010000085.1, read as the reverse complement.
CATCTAAACAACTGTTATAGTAGGGTTTAGATCAAACTCGTGACAAGTAATTCATGTTAATAAAAATAAAGCAGAAGACAACGGAATAACTGTTAAACACGTTTATTTTGGATCAGAGCGGCAGCTGATTTAACACATGAGACTCCAGGATTAATCTTAGCCCGGCTGTTAGCCTGCTGAATAAATCTCCATTGTTACTTGGCTGGGTTTAATTCAACCTGGTTTCGTGCAACCAAGTCAAAGCTACATTCATCCAGGATAACTTGAATATCCCAGCTACATCCCTTATCCTGGTTTCGTGCAAAAAGCCCCTGATCTGGATTTAGTTTCTTGCTTATGGACACTTAAGTAGGACAGATGCTGACTGCCACAGGGGCTTGAACCTGAGCTGTCACTTACAGCACTCACTGCTGTCAGCTGCCCTGTGGGTAAAAGCCTGCACCATGTGGCATATGTTACACAGAACATACTATATTGAAAACCAGAAGCATCACTTTTTTAGGTTTTGGTGACATTTACACATGAGACATACAGTACATTAGATATAATTGAGGTAACTGAGGAGCATATTGTATCCATTTATTTATTTTCTGATGCACTTTAAGATATGCTAGTGGCATTGCTCTAAAAATTTCAGTTTATTCACCACTTTAGTCCAACCGTTATATCTTCACATCTATTGGAGGGATTGCTATGGAATTTTATATAGACATTTATATTCCCTCAGAGGATGAATCCTAAGGACTTTGGTGATCCCCTGACCTTTCCTCTTGTGCCACCATGAGGCTGATACTTTTTTTTTTTGTTGAGTAAAATGTCTCAACTATTGGATGGATTTTCATGAAATTTAAGAAGGACATTTATGTCATCAGGATGTATTTTAACCACCTGAAGTTTTATCTAGTGCCATCATCAGGTCAGCATTTGAATTTGTCTAATACCTGCTACCAGTTACATTCCCACCAGCCTCAACTGTACATGGTGTTTAGTCCTTATTATCTGCATGTTAGCATGCTGATATTTAGGTATTTATACAGCCTCACAAACTGCTATGGTGGCTGTAGACTGTAGATTTAATTTTGTTTAGCAGAGTCATTTTATTGTTGAGAAACACACTGGCCTGTTTTCAAGATTTAATTTAAGCAGGGTTTTAAATAATGAAAACCTTCAGCAGCATATTGTATCATCTTCACGGTATGCTGCTGCTGTCCAGCTCTCTGCTGCTCTTGATGCCGGATGCTCTGAACAGTACTGTTGGGGTTGAGGGATTTTGTGATGAATTAAGCCCACAGAGCAAATCAGATTAATGGCACTCCTTCGTTGTTTCAGAAACATGGTTTTATCTGGATTGAAGCTGTAAATCACAACCAGTTTTGTCTTGAATCTTTGCAGAGGAAAAAGTCCCATGTTAACTTAAATTTCATCAAGAATGGATGTAAGTGAAGATATTCTCTTGACGTGTGTGTGTGTGTGTGTGTGTGTGTGTGTGTGTGTGTGTGTGTGTGTGTGTGTGTGTGTGTGTGTGTGTGAGAGAACTCTTTGCTCCTATCTGAGTTAATCTATCATTGGATGTGATCAGATTACTGTGGATTATACTCTGACTATAGAGGCTTGACCAAGACGGGTTCAATCTCTCACACACACACACACACACACACACACACACACACACACACTTACTGGCAGACAGTTACCCGTGTGTGTGACCAAACTGACACACTAATGTATGTGAGCTCTCAAACCCCCTACATACACAAATGTGATCTGACACTGATTAACACACACATGCATGCTTGGTCTGATCTGTTGGGGATTTAAAGTCCATCCCATTATCAGAGAAGCAGGTGTGAGTGCTCTTTTGTGCCCTGCATAGATCTCTGTTGGAGAAAAAAAACATTACTAGGGTATCTCATTGCTCCTAGAAATAAAATTTGACTATGAATGGACTGTTTAGTGCTAAAAAAACTGACTAAAAGTACCTAAATTATGACTTTGAAAACATGTGGCGTTCATGTAAATTCTTGAAAGATTTGAGTCAGTGTGTTTTGCTGTTTTCTGAAGGAATTTGATTATTTTCCATACATTGCTCAGAAGAGAGGTTAAGAGTAGCACTCTCACGACACAAAGACCTTTTAAAAGTGTAAGTTTCCCGTCACCCTGAGCTGCAGCCTTACATAAAAATCCCCCAAATTTTCCCTCCCCTGTAAATGAATATAAAGTCTTTATCACACCAACTGCAGTGAAATGTTTGATGCTGCCCTACATAAACCAACAACAAAGCACAGAGATAAACATACACTGCAGGGACAGGAACACCGATGGGAGTTGGTAGGTGGCTCAAAACAGGAATACAAACCAACCGCCACAGGGGAAAATTCTAAAAAGTCAGATTAAACAAGTCTAATACATAGCAAAACAAAAATGAGCTATGCTTCACACAGATATTTAAAACCAAGTATTAACATGCCTTTTTTGTGATCACATTTATATTTTTTTATATTCAGAAAACAACATTCATGAACAGTTACAAACAATACACGTCCCAGGGCCACAAAAACACAGAGAGGAAAAACGGGATGGTGGGAGACAAAACAACACATGCAGAAACAGACACACACACAGCCAGACACAAGACAAGGGACCAGTCACATAAGCAAACAAAAGAAAAGGCTGCAGCACAAATGTACGGCATGACCTTTAAAGACTCAGCAATGCTGCGGCAAGTGTCCAAAGTCCTTCCCGGGGCTCCACCTATGTGGACAGTTCCATATATGTTCCATGTATGTTATGTTCCATATATGTTATGTCCAAAAAAGAAAGGATCCATGTACTAGCGGAC